>MU750017.1:19079-44887 GCA_026770625.1 Nicotiana glauca | reverse complement strand
GAGTCCATTTGACCCCTCAAATCACAAATTCTCATTCAAAAACCCAAGCCCTAGTTCTTCACTTTTTAACCAAATTTCCATGAATTTAAATGTTGAAATCATAATTAGATGATGTTTCTAGGCCATGGGACTTACCTCCAATTGATTCCCAGTCAAAACTCTTCAAAAATCTCGTCAAAGGCTCCCAAGCTCGCTCAAAAATGGTAAAAAATGAATCCAAGTTGCGGATGAAATGTTCTTAAAACATTCTGCCCAGGTGACAAATCCTTCTATGCGAACGCGAGGGTTCTCTCGCGTTCGCGATGACCACATTTCCACCTCCGCCAAAACAAGCTACGCGAACGCAGTTGCACTCACGCGAACGCGAAGGTATGGGACCTTAAGCTTATGCGAACGCGTCTCTCCTACGGAAACGCGAAGGGCAACAGCCCTGGAACCTTCACGCGCCCAAACACTCTACGCGATCGCGACCCTGGAACGCGAACGCGGTGAACAACCAAACGACCTTCCGCGAACGCGAGCCACTAAACACGAACGCGAAGG
Source organism: Nicotiana glauca (assembly GCA_026770625.1). Taxonomy (NCBI): domain Eukaryota; kingdom Viridiplantae; phylum Streptophyta; class Magnoliopsida; order Solanales; family Solanaceae; genus Nicotiana; species Nicotiana glauca. Next base: position 44,344 of record MU750017.1, on the reverse strand, counting down.
CCAAAAATCCTGGCCCTCAAATTCCTTCTATGCGTTCGCGACTCACCCATACGAACGCGAAGAACAACTTTCTGTAACACCAATAGCTGAAAAACCTGCAATCCTTAAAGTCCAAAAATGGTCCGATTGACCATCCGAAACTACCCCGAGGCCCCCGGGACCTCAACCAAAAATACCAAAACCTCCTAAAACCTCATACGAACTTGTTCCAATCCTAAAAACACATCCAACAACACTAAAATCATCAATTTACGACGGATTCAATCCTAAGCTAAATCAAAACTTCCAAAACTCGCATTCGATCACAAACCCGACCTAAACACTTCCGAATCAACTGAAATTTTGCACACATATCCAAAATCACCTAACGAAGCTACAACAACTCTCGGAATTCCATTCTGACCCTCCGATCAAAATCTCACCTATCAACCGGAATTCGCAAAAATTCCAACTTCGCCAATTCAAGCCTAATTCTACACCGGACCTCCAAATACAATTCCGATCTCACTCCCAAGTCACAAATCACCTCCCGGAGCTAACCAAACTATCGGAATTCACATCCGAGCCCTCTAACTCATAAGTCAACATCCGGTTGACGTTTTCCAACTTAAGCCTTCTTAAAAGAGACTAAGTATCTCGTTTCTTATCAAAACCATTGCAAATTAACCTGATTACACGAGATACGGATAATGAAGCATAAAGAAACTGAAAATGGGAAAAACGGGGCGGTAATACCTGAGATAAAGGACCGGGTTGTCACAATCATCTTGCCCCTCTGTGTGTACACACTCCCTAATTGAGTTCAATGGAATAGTAACTACAATATCAGTTGTCTCAGCTTCTGAAACCATAGGGGCTGGATCTACATCAGCATTCACTGCACCTTCAATTGACTCAAACATCTGAGTACTTCAATCCAAAATTGCATTCTCTGTAGCAATTGCGGAATCCAAATCAAAAACACCAGTTTGGATCCCTGATGGCCAAGCATCATGTTTTAACAAATCCATCTTGTGTAAATTACAAGGTCGATCAGCTGGTATCTTTAAATCTGATGCCACAGCTGTTGAAGTCAAAAGACTAACATTTGCACACTCCACAGGTATATCGCTCAGATTTGTATCAACAGACATTAGCTTTTTGTTTACCTGCTCCAGCTATAGCACCTCATCAACAATACACACTTGTGTATTTTTTATTGTGTCCAGCTGACCATTGACAACACCAGCCCTGTGATCACCATTAACCAATCCTCTTTTTTCATTTAACAATTGCCTTAAGTCTCCTTGAAATTTCCCTCCCTCATATTCAAATTCAGGAGCCTCCATCTATTTTTCTTTTGAAATGTTTTTCAAAATCAAACGACAAACCTCTTCTTTATGACCTTGGTGCCTGCAGACCTTGCAGTATGAAGGTAAGTTATCATATATAATCTCCTGGAACACCTCCAAAATCTTACCAGTAGAGTTATCTACATGTTGTAAACGTATCCTCTTTGGCAACTTATCGGCGAGGTCAAGAATTACCTTAACTCTAGCAGTGCTAGGTCTTGATATTGTTTGAGTAGCTTTATCGATTGCAATAGGGTATCCAACTACTGAAGCTATAGATAATAGAGCCTTCTTCGCAAACATATCTGGCGCAAGGTTTGGCAGTGATATCCATATGACTGCCTTTGTTGTTTCTTCCTTGGATCAAATCCAATAGACCATGGGAAAATTCTACACTGATGCTCCTCTCCCTTGTGCGCAAAATAAGTCATTGATATCATCAACGACATTACAACATCGTCAAACTGACCAAACCTTAATAAAACTTGTCTTGGTGCTAGTAATCCAATCAAACAATGCCCCTTGACTCCAAGTTGTTTGGCAGTATAGTTCGAAGCTCCTTTAAATCTAGTGCTCTTGTTGATACTTTAACCACGATTTCCTGGTGCAAACCTTCCTCTTTGGCATATTGTTTCCGTTCCTCCATATCAAAAACCAGAGTTGGTTCTCCATGGACATAACTTACTGGTTTTAGTTGTGTTTGATTCAATATACTAGTTGGTTTTGATTGAATAAGATGGCTAGCATATGAATTTGTAGTTGCGAATTTTTGCCCATATTCAAACTGGGAAATTGCAGAAACTCCTTTGCAATATCATTATACCAATCTTACAAAGCATAGACCTGCAGAAAATATGAACATATTCTCAACTAGTAATATGTGTCGCATATACAATTTTTATTCCATTGCATCCTATTTTCCCTAAATATAAATTAATAACACGTCTTTTTTAATCTTTTTGTTTTTTCTATTATTTGCTCCTTATATATATTTCTTTTGTCTAGCAGGGACAAAGCACTTAAACAGTGGTTCAAGCATGATGTCGAGCAAGGAGCACTTACAAGGCACTTAATATTTTATCTTTTTTGGGATATGTATATGCTTACAATTACAATGCACAATGAAGTACCGGGTAGTATATATGTAATTGACTTTTTAGTAATGATAATATTTGTAATATTCGGCTTGAGAAATTCTTTTGGTATTTGTCAAGCACTATTGGTTGCTTTAATATTGATAGTCAATTAATATGAATATCTCTATATGAAATTTGAGAGAATTAGGTTCCTACAGGTATGGAAATGTATATAATTTTGATCGTTATAATTGCTGAGAAAATGACTTTTAGTGGCGATATAGTTTTGTCAAAACATTAGTAACTGTTGCGATAGATAAGTTGCCATACAAGGTCAATTTCTTTTGCAGCGACTTCAGTCGCTACAGAAAACATTGTGTCGTTCATGGTTAAACCTTTTGTGGCCACTTTAGTCGCTACTAAAAGACATTTATAGTGGCGACATAATCTTGCCACTGAACATAAATATTTTTTGTTGCAATTTTAGTCGCTATTAAAGAATATTTATAGTGGCAACATAATCTTGCCACTGAACATAAATATATTTTGTGGCAATTTTAATCGCTACTAAAGAATATTTATAGCCGCAACATAATCTTGCCGCTGAACATAAATATATTTTGTGGCGACAATAGTCGCTACTAAAGAATATTTATAGCGGCGACATAATCTTGCCGCTGAACATAAATATATTTTGTGGCGACAATAGTCGCTGCTAAAGGTGAATATATAGTGGCGACCCATCCAATATTTGTTCTTATGGAACAATTTTTTGTAGCGTTTTTTACAACCTTTTGTGGCAACTTTATACATGTCGCTACAAATAACCTTCAGTTACGGTTTTCTTTGTGGCAATACTAAAGTCGCCGCTAACACCGTTTAGCAGCGACTTATAGGGCTTTTGTGGCGACCTTTATCGCCGCAATAAGTGTGATTTCTTGTAGTGATTATTTTATCCTAAAGTTTATATAATTGGATTACGACTGAACAATCTTAAAAGACTGTTGTAGATATATGTCAACAAACATTATCATACCCTATTAGATCAAGTATTAAATCAAAAGTGGTAATTAAAATAGACTTTTAATGGGAATTAGGTGAAGGCTCTTTTACTTTTGCTTGAAGTTCGAGAGTGCGTTTAGTTATTTTAAGTTCGACGGATTATAATTTATAATAATGTTGGACTTTATCCGTCCTGTCCTATATGGAGTTTAGCACGTACAAGAATATGTTATAAATATATTCCTTTTTCTTGGGCTTAAAAACAAGCTTTATTCCATAACTAAAATTGTACTTTTTCCTATCCATTTTTAGTATTCGAGGTTATTAAAAATAACTGATCCAGAATATTTATTATTTTAGAAAATCACGATGTAATTGATTTTTTCCCCAATTTATCCTTAGTGTCAATTGTTCTTGAAAGCAAAAAATATTAACTAATATAGCATAGAAAACCTAAATGAGAAGAATAAATAAAGGTATATTAGTCAAAAAAATATTTTTTAGTAATAGTTTCTTAAGGACGTATAAAAAAAGAAATGTGACAATTATAATAGACTAGAGAGAGTACAAGATGGATAAATATGGGGGTATTCTTAAGTTGACTCGTGGAAGCAAACTTCAATTCTCATAAGAGATATTCAAAAACTAGGTTCGATCTCACGTTTTGTAATAAATAACTCTTAGATGAACAATCTTTGGTTTGAAAAAATTTGAAACGAAGAAAGTATGGATGTAAATTAGAATACTTTAGTATAATTTAAACCGCCAAATAAAGCCCAAAAGAATATTAGTTTTGTTCAATGTGTAGTTCATATTACAGGGCTAATAAAAGATTTCTGAATCAAGCACCATTGGTACTATCTTGCTGCAAGGGTAATGAATATTTGTGATTTATGTTTGGCCAAAAGCACTTTTCCCCGAAAGTTAAAAGATGTTTTGACTAAACTTTTAAAAGGAAAAAAGCGCTTTTGAGTAAAATCAAAAGCAATTTTTGAGAAGTAGAAAAAATTATTATGTCCGTTTCAATTTAGATGATGTAATTTGACTTGCTACAAAATTTAAGACCAAAAAAAAAGAATTGTTGAAACATGTGGTTCTAAAAGCTTAAGGGCTCGTAACTGTATTGGGAAATTTTTTATTCATATATATATGGTGACGTGTCATGACACGTGGAATGGATAATGAGTTATGATTTGCCACGGTTCAAGAGTTACAAACATGTACGGGTAGAAAGAGGCACGAGACGAGAGGCTCAGCGCCCCGTTCCTATTTAAGCTTATTTACATACGAGCAATGAGAAGAACGAACATGGCTAAAGAAAAAGATGCAAATACGGCATTTAAAGGGTATTAAATGCTGGAGCCGTTAAGAAATATATACATTCAATGTAATGATTATGTAACGTAGCATTTAATGTCATTAATTACTCATAATAGCCTCATTATGAATTAAGCATAACGTGCATTCCCAAAGATTCCCAAAGGGACCTATAAAAGGAGAAATGTGTAATCAGTGGAGGGACAGGTGACTATTGAAATATACTTTGATTTATTTGCTTTATGAGAATATTATTTTCAAGTTCATTTCTTTATATACCTTTCTCGATTATTACTAACTCGATTCTTCAAAATTCTAGTTTTGGCTAAAAATACATTTTTTTGGTTAAACAAATTGGTTTCGTTACCGGGAATCTGATAATCAATTATATTTCAACTTGATTTTTTGTCTTGAATCAACTATGTCGAACAACAATGACAACACTCAAGGAAATCAAATCAATCAGCAAAATCTAGGAGATCCTCAAAATAATGAATCAAGTTCCAATTCCGCACGGCTCGCCATGTCAATCTCGTGAGGGCACTCCTGATGGGTCTCACACAGAAGAACGTGGTCAATTTATGAATGAAGAGGCTATGAATGATGTCTTACAAAAACTTATTGCCTCACAAGTAAATAAAGCTCTTCAGGCTTTTGTCAGCCAATTACCTGCTGCTCCACCCACACCTACTCCAAACAACAATACTTTGGAAAATCCTCGTTTTGGATTAGTTAATTCAGGCAGTGGTGGAACCCCTAGTGAAACATAGGAGGGAGACCCAGGTAATCCAATTAATTCTGATTTATAAAATCTTGTACTAACTTTGCAGAAACAGCTTAAGGAGCAAAATGAACGTATAGAACAAATACCCGGAGTACCACCTGTGATTAAAGGAGTAGATATAGATAAATATTCTCAACAACCATGGAAGCCAAGTGCTGCCCCCTCCCAATTCCAAAGAAGTTTAAGATGCCTGACATTCCAAAGTACGATGGTACATCATACCCGCGAGATCACGTTACTGCATTCACAACAGGCGTCAAGGGCAACGATTTGACTAAGCAAAAGATTGAATCAGTCCTAGTCAAAAAATTTGGTGAAACGCTCACTAAAGGGGCCTTAACATGGTATTCTCTTTTACCTGAAAATTCTGTAAATTCGTTTGCTGAGCTTGCAGATCTATTTAATAAAGCACATTCGGGAGCTCAAAAAGTTGAAAAGAGAATGGAGGACATCTTCAAAATCAAGCAAGGAGATTCAGAGCTGCTTAGAGAGTTCGTAGATAGATTTCAACGGGAAAGAATGACGCTGCCGCGAGTACCTAACAATTGGGCGGCCATAGCTTTTGCCGGCAATTTGAATGAGAAGAGTTCAGAAGCCACAAGACGACTCAAATAAAGCCTTCGAGAATTCCTAGCAACAACATGGAATGATGTCTACAATAGATACAGTACAAAAATGAGGATTGAAGAGGATATCATTTTACGACATAAAACAGAAGAAAAAGTAAGTTCAAGACGTGTAGAAAATGAAAAAAGATCTGGTAAAAATAGGTACGAGCCTTACATGGGACCTGCGGGAAAGGACTCATGCTCAAATCAAGATAATCAAAGGTACGATCACAAATCTAGAAGCAGGGAGTCAGGCTCTTCATCAAGGTTCGGGAATGATCGGAACTCGCGTGGACCACGTGACAATGAGGGAAGTTTAAAAGCAAGGTTTGGTGGTTACAATTTTAACGTAACCACCTCTGAACTCGTTGCTGTTTTAAGAAGCATGGGAGATAAGGTACAATGGCCCAAGGAGATGAGATCGAATCCAAACAGACGAAACCATGATCATTGGTGCGAATTTCACAACGACCACGGGCATAAAACCGTAGATTGCAGATTTTTCCAAGGTAAGGTTGATCATTTGTTAAAGCAAGGGTATCTCACTAAGCTATTTAGTGAGAAAGGTAAACAAGCATATATGAAGAACAGACAGGAGCCTCCGAAAGCGCCCTCGCCCAAAAGAACCGTCAATGTCATAAGTGGGGGTGAGGATATCAATGGTGTTTCATATACCGCAGCTAATAAAACCTCCAAGATATCAATCACTCATGGGAAGCGGTTGCGCCATGTACTAGAAGAAGAGAATATTACATTCAACGATACAGATGCTGAGGGTCTCTTAACTCCACATAATGACGCACTGGTAATATCTTTACTTGTATATGATACTAACGTGAAACGAGTTTTGATTGATCCAGGCAGTTCTGTGAATATTATTTTGATGCGAGTATTGCGCGAGATGCAAGATGAGGATAAATTATTCCCAAAAGCTCATACTTTGTTGGGATTTGAAAACTCTAGTGTTGTAACAAAAGGAGAAGCAATCCTTACTACATTCACAGAAGGCGTTGCGAAAGATACCAAATTTCAAGTTGTAGATATGGAAATCGCTTATAACATGATTTTGGGGAGGCCATGGATCCATGACATGGATGTTGTTCCATTTACATTACATCAAGTTATTAAATTTCCATCACCTTGGGGGATATGTCAAATCAGAGGCGATCAACAAACTTCTAGAAGCATCAATTCCGTTGCAAATTCAACTGGTAATGGTGAAGACAAATAGCAATTACATAATTAAGGGGGGAGATACGGTATCAACCTCAACTAAACGAGAGCAAATAGATGTGTATTCAAGACCTGATGTCATTCAAGAGCCAGAGGAGAACGACAATATCAAAACAACCATTGAAGAATTAGAGGCTGTGGTTTTATTTATACACTGGCCTGAGAGGAAAGTGTATATAGGAGCCAATCTCAACCCGGAGGTAAAGCGTAAGTTAATTGAATTTTTAAAAGCTAACGCAGATTGTTTTGTTTGGTCCCATTCTGACATGACAGGGATACCGCTGGAGGTCATGACTCATAAACTAAATGAATATCTATCATACCCTCCAATCAAGAAAAAGAAAAGAAAGCAAGGAACTTTAAAGAATAAGGTGATTCAAGATGAAGTTCAAAAATTGCTGAAAATTGGTTCAATTCGTGAGGTAAAATATCCTGACTGGTTAGCTAACACTGTTGTGATTCCTAAAAAGAACAGTAAGTGGCGAGTCTGCATAGATTACACAGACCTTAATAAAGCCTGTCCAAAAGATTCTTTCCCTTTACCAAACATAGATTAATTAATTGATGCTACTGCAGGGCATGAGCTATTAAGTTTCTTAAATGCATATTCAGGTTATAATCAAATCAAAATGGATCCAGAAGATGAGGAAAAAACTTCTTTCATAATAGACAGGGGGACTTATTGTTATAAGGTAATGCCTTTTGGTCTTAAGAATGCAGGTGCGACGTAACAGAGGTTAGTTACTCAAATGTTTCAAGAACATTTAGGTAAGACCATGGAGGTATATATAGATGATATGCTAGTTAAGACTTAGCATTCAGAAGATCATATATCGCATCTATCTGAAACATTTAAAATTTTGCGAAAATACAATATGAAGTTGAATCCAGAAAAATGTGCATTTGGTGTGGCATCAGGTAAGTTTTTAGGTTTTCTTGTTTCTAACTGTGGTATTGAAGTAAATCTGCACAGATTAAGGCCATTGAAGAAATCCCCGATATACTTTCAAACAAGAAAGAAGTACAAAGACTGACGAGAAGAATCGCAGCTTTGGGAAGATTCATTTCTAAATCATCGGAAAAATATTTTAAAAAATTTCTCGGCCCTTAAAAAGCAGGATCATTTTGAGTGGGATGAGGGGTGTCAACAGGCACTTAGAAATTTGAAGACTTACTTATCAAATCCGCCTTTGCTAGCAAAACCAAAAGCCGGGGAGAAACTTTTCATCTACCTTGCTGTTTCAGAAGTTGCGGTAAGTGCGGTTTTGGTTCGTGGAGAACAGGGTAAGAAATCTCCTATCTATTATGTTAGTAAATCTTTATTAGATGCAGAGACACGGTATCCACAACTGGAAAAACTAGCACTTGCTTTAATCATGGCATCTAGAAAGTTAAGACCATATTTTCAATGTCATCCCATTGCTGTGGTAACTGCATACCCTTTACGTAGTATATTGCATAAGCATGAATTGTCAGGAAGGTTAGCCAAATGGGCCATAGAACTGAGTGAATATGAAATCACGTACCTACCTAGGACAGTAATAAAGTCCCATATATTAGCGATTTCAGCCAAGGGATGCAGTTAGAAGCTGAAAAAGAAGTTCAGGTACTTAATGGGGCTAATCCAGGAACATGGACTTTATTCACTGATGGCTCATCTAACATAAAAGGAGCTGGATTAGGAATCATTTTAGTACCACCTATGGGTGAAACTATTAGGCAGGCTATTAAATGTCATTCCATAACTAATAATGAAGCAGAGTATGAAGTTGTGATTGCAGGTTTGGAATTGGCACGAGAACTTGGTATAAGTCAAGTGGTGATCAAAAATGATTCTCAGCTGGCGGTTAATCAAATGCTGGGGACTTATACAACTAGGGAAACAAGGATGCAACAATACTTGGAAAAGGTACGGGAACTGATAAAGCAGTTTCAAACTTAGAAGGTCATCCAAATACCAAGGGATGAAAACGTTGAGGCAGATGCCTTAGCCAATCTTGCATCCGCAGCAGATGTGGCAAACGATGCAAATATCTCGGTCATTCATTTATTTCATTCAGTTCTCGAACCTGATAAGAACGAGGTAAATTTTAATAATTTAACTTGGGATTGGAGAAACGAAATTGTTGCTTTTTTACAGTACGGTACTGTCCCTGATGATAAGAAAAAAGCATACGCTCTTCGAAAAAAGGCCGCTCGTTACTGTTTAAAACAGGGCAACCTTTATCGTAAAATGTTTGGTGGCCCCTTAGAAAGATGCCTCGGACCTTCTCAAATGGAGTATGTAATGAGGGAAATACATGAGGGGCATTGCGGGAACCACGCAGGAAGAAGATCACTGGTAAGAATATTGATTAGGGCAGGGTACTACTGGCCCAAAATGGAAGAAGAAGCGAAAAGTTTCGTGGCTAAATGCGATAAATACCAGAGATACGGTAAAAATATGCATCGACCAGCAGAATTATTACATCCGGTAATTGCGCCGTGGCCATTTATGAAATGGGTAATGGACATAGTAGGATTGTTTCCTCAAGCAAAATGACAGGTAAAGTTTCTGCCCGTACTTACTGATTATTTCACTAAATGGGTGGAGGCAGGAGCATTTAAACAGGTGTGAGAAAAGGAGGTTAAAGACTTCATTTGGCGTAACATCATCTGCTGATTCGGTGTACCAAAGGAAATCGTATGTGACAATGGTCCTCAATTTATCGAAGCTCAAGTCACAGAGTTTCTTGAGAGTTGGCAAATAAAAAGGATTACGTCTACACCTTATCATCCAGTGGGTAATGGACAAGCAGAATCAACAAACAAAGTGATCATTAATAATTTAAAGAAGCTATTAGAGGAGTCAAAGGGTAATTGGCCTGAAGTGTTACTCGGAGTTTTGTAGGCATATTGCACAACAACAAAAACGAGTATAGGTGAAACCCTTCTCTTTGGTTTATGGAGCTGAGGCACTAATCCCAGTAGAAATAGGAGAACCAAGTACAAGATTCTCACAAGCAACGCAAGAGTCTAATGATGAAGAGTTGCGGGTTAATTTAGATTTATTGGAAGGCAGGAGAGAAGCTGCGCTAATAAGAATGGTCGCACAAAAACAAGTGATCGAACGTTATTACAAAAGGAAATCACGTCTGAGATACTTCAAAATTGGGGACTTTGTGCTTAAAAAGGTTTTTCAATCTACAAAGGCAGCCAACGCGGGTAAACTAAGTCCAACCTGGGAAGGACCCTACAGAGTTCGTGATATTGCAGGAAAAGGAGCATATGAGTTGGAAACAATGGACGGGAAGACACTTCCTTCACATTGGAATGTTGTTCATTTGAAGAGATACTACTTCTAAGGGAAAACCCACGGTCAGGTATTGCTATGTTAAATTTTATACTTTGAATTGTTAAAATTTTACTAACGATTTTAGATGATAGGAAAAACGCTCACCCGTACTAAATGATGAGTCACGACCTGTAAGGCAAAATGGAATAAACTAAAATTCCTGGACCAGAGTTACAATTATTCTGATAGAAATATAAATGGGTTAAGCAGTCTTCATCTATAATCGCACCCTCGAGTCCCGTATGTATTTACTTTTCAGGAAAAGGACCAGGTGAAAGAGACTATCAAGTGCTTGAGGCTTCATACTTCAACACTCAAACACTTGGGGGACTACATAGAATATACAATCACGTGTATATAAAAGACAAGAAGATTGAGTAAAATCAAGCCTAAGAGGAGTCAAGCATGGAGTGGAAGTTAAGAAGTCATGGCATTCATCATAGTGTTCTTTCCCATGAGAACAATGGAGTCACCTCTCAAACCCTTCCTAATGTTTTGAAGCTAAGAGGACCCAGTGTACCTCAAAACAGTTAGGGTAAAGACTATGTACTAAAATGGGTAATAAGGAAAAACCGCGTATCTATTGTTCTTCTTTTTGTATAAATCTGTTACAAGAAAAACAGTTATGAGAAAGTTATAGATGTAATTCAAATACATGTAAAGGATTACTCAAAACTTGTCAAGGTTCAGAAATAAAAACTTGTCCAAGTTATTGCAAAGAAACATGTGTGTTCCTATTTCTTTTATCGTATAATAAACACCATTATGAAGTTGAGACGTCTTCTTCATCAAGTGTCAAAATATAAAAGGGCCCTCTTTTATAAAACTCATGATATTTAGTCGTGAGATTAATGGAAGCATTTTCAAAGAATAAAAATGCAGACTATTCTTTAAGTCCTTGAAAATAAAAGGCACGAATAGAACAGATGGAAGTTTAAAGACAACTTCTTAATATTTTAAAACTAAAGACTAAGTATAAACTTAGTCATCAAACTGTTCATACAAAAAATGCTCCTTAACAAGACTTGGGGACTTGTACTTCTAAAATCAAACCTTAAACCAGGGGTTTGATTACAAAAAAAACTATCACAAGAAACCAAAAACCTTAAACATAGTTTTCCAGATTGGTTCCTGTAAAAAGGGAATTTAAAACAATTATAAAAACTTTTTTCATTATGAAGAAGGAACTGAAGAAAGATCATCAGCGGGCTCAACTGGAACAGCATCATCAATAATTGAAGGTTGATCTTCAATCATAGCAGTAGGAGTATCAACGGGCAAAGTCTCAGCTTGACTAACAGCAAGAGGAACGGATGAACTCGAGGAAGGTGTGACACTCGTGGCAATTTCAACAGTCACGGGGACTTCAACTGCAGGAGTCGCAGCCAAAGGAGTTTCAGTCACAGGAACTTCAACCTCGGGAGATGAAAAGTCTTGTGGTTGTTGTGCTCGTTCAATGGCCTCAGTCACCTTGGCTAATTCAGCTTCCAAGTTGAAATTTTCTTGACCCATATCTACCAAGGTATCACGGCGAGACTTTAAGAAGGTCCAGCTTACCTCAATATTGGTTGACTCTTCAAGAATTTCATAATATCTCTCCCAAGCAGCAACTTCATTCTTAAGTTCTTTGTTTTCAGGTAAGACAAAGCTATAAGATAATTGAAGAGTGGTATGAAAACTCTCTCGAGCATGAATCTTGTCTACAGAAACTCGTAGTTCTTCTTGTGCTCGTGAAAGGTTTTGTGCTAGCTCCCCCGCATACATTTCTTTTTGAGCCAGCAAAGTCCTTAAAGCTCCATTTTTCTTGTTGACCTTGGACAGTTATTCTGAAAAGGAAGATTCAAGGCGCTCTTTTTCCTTTTCAGTTTGGCTTGAGGTAGCCTTAATCATTGCCAACTCGGAGGTTAATGTTTGAACTTTCCTTTCCAAGGTATTTTTTCTCTCTTCCAAGTTCTCCATATCGATTTGTGCACTTTCAAACTGGCCCTTCCAGTTGTTTGCCTCCAATTGGGAATCACGAGCAGCTTCTTCTGTATCATAAGTAGTCTTTTCCAAGTCATGAGCCAATTTTTCCAAAAGGGAGACTCGGGTCATCAGTTCAGTATCGATGAGATTGGCCTATACAAACAAAAAAAGGGGGGGTAAGGTTAGGACTTCCAAAATCAAAAGTCTTAATAAAATAAAAGACAAGGAAATACCTTCAAAGTCGCATGAACTATATCATTCATGAGGGTCTACTATGACTTTCAAGTTTAGCCTTCTCAATGGGACTAATCAAAGGTTCGAGCCAAGTGTCAGCTTGCCCAGACTTTCTTAAAAGACTGTTGTTAGTAGGAACCTCAATGGTCACGCTCCTCATAGCAGAACCCCTGCTCGAAGAACCCACCTCTGTACAGTGGACAATGGGGTGAGGAATTACTAAAGGAGGAGCAGTGGAAGGAGTAAAAATAATGTAGGAAGGTACGGAAGTAGTAATTGATGAAGGTAAAGCAGCAATCATGGGAACGGAAGAGGTAAAAGAAGACAAAGGAGGTTCATTTAGAACAGGTTCTAAAGACCCACTATCGAAACCACTGACAAAGAGTTGATTTATAGATTCATGAGTGTCACGAGGAGGAGAAACATCATCATCAGGGATAATCACCAAAGTAATAATAGGTTCGGAAAGGGATAAGTGAGGGGAGACATCAGCCTCATCTTCAGAGATGATACGTCTCCTAGTTCGAGCTCTTGACACTAGAGAACCCTCGTCTTCCTCCTCAGAATCATCTTTTTCAGCAGGTTTTCTCTTTACAGATCCCAAGAATATATCTTGGTCTAAAGAAGTGCGAGCACTTAAGGAACCACGGGATGCCAAGATGCCTTTGGAGTAACTCCTCGAACGGCAAAACCTGATAAAAAGAAGGCTGAAAGTTAAAACAACGAAAATACTTAAATATAGATAAGGTAAAGATAGAAATCCTTACCATGAGTTTTTACTTTCCAGCCAACAGTTGGAAAGAGTTTTCCATGATCTACCCTCCATTGGGTCAGTCTTCAGTAATTTTTCTACCCAACCATGGAAGTTGGGCACAGATCCCACAACGCCCATAGTTGCTGAAGAGAAAAAGAAGCAAGATTAAGAAAAATAAGCAAGCCTAGAAATAAAAAGGCACGAGAAGAATTTAACATTTACGTGCAAAATTCCACTCTTCTGGGAAGCGTACGTTCTTTTCACCCACTAAACCAACAGTGGGAGCAGCAACAAACCGGGCATACCAGCCACGGTCTTTATCATCCTCGGGACTAACTAAAACCCTCTTACTCCTAGCTGCTAAGCCAAACACGCCGTTTCGAAAAAGCCTAGGTGAGTAAAGGTGAATCAGGTGGGGAAAAGTGAATTCAACATTCGCCATGTTAGCAAGGTGCCTCAGGCAAGCAATAGCTCTCCATACAATCGGACTAATTTGATCCAAACACACATCGAAAAAATGATAAAAGTCTAGAATGACCGGGTCAATGGCCGGATTAAACCCTAGAGTAAAGGGATATGTGTAAATAAAAGAGTATTCTATTAAGTAAGATGTGATACTTTGATTTGAGTTAGGAACGATAATTGGGAAATCATCACTCCAATGACAGTCCTTACGAACTATGGGGGCTAAAACATCTATGATTTGAGTAGGAAAAGGATCAGCACGATCTAAAGACTCAATTTGAGACTTAAGGGACTCTCTATCATGGTGAAAGGAAATTTCAGAGGGGATTATTTCCTCAACTAGAGGCTCACGAAGTGGCTCAGAAGATTCTTTGTTCCGAGAAGAACTCTTCTGAGAATGTGAACCTCTAGTCCCGGAAGAGGGACCAGAGCTAGAAGAAGGAGTTGACGTATTACCACGAGCAGATCCAAGGCTACGGAGTCTACCCCCTCTTCTATGCCTAATCGGAGCATTAGGGAAGCTATCTAGAATGGGGGTTCTCTTAGGGTTAGGATTTGGTGAAGCTATGGCAGAGAAGGTTAAAGTGAAATAGAAAATAATAGGGAGGTCTCGAAGGATTAGAGTGCTCGATATGCTTTATGTGAAACAAGTCAAAAAGAGAAGTTATATTTATACTAATGGGTAACCGGCAAAAAGAAAAAGTACAATGATGGGAGAACCATAATGATGATAACTGATGCTTCGTGAAAAGTGAAGCCGAAAAGAAAGCCTAAGAAAATGCTGCAAAATTGTGCAACCAACGAGAGAATGACACATGTTTAGTGTATTAAAAGGAAGTGACAGTTGAAGCGTCAACTCTGTCAGAGCATTAATGATGACAAAAATTCTCCTTTAATGAATTTTACTTCCCAAATATTCGAACTGATGAATAAATGGAAAGCGGGAGGATTATCTGTATTGGAGGAAATTATATTCATATATATATGGTGACGTGTCATGACACGTGGAATGGATAATGAGTTATGATTTGCCACGGTTCAAGAGTTACAAACAGGTACGGGTAGAAAGAGGCACGAGACGAGAGGCTCAGCACCCCGTTCCTGTTTAAGCTTATTTACATACGAGCAATGAGAAGAATGAACCTGACTAAAGAAAAAGATGCAAATATGGCATTTAAAGGGTATTAAATGATGGAGCCGTTAAGGAATATATACATTGAATGTAATGATTATGTAACGTAGTATTAAATGTCATTAATTACTCATAATAGCCTCATTATGACTTAGGCATAATATGCATTCCCAAAGATTCCCAAAGGAGCCTAGAAAAGGAGAAATATGTAATCAGTGGAGGGACAGGTGACTATTGAAATATACTTTAATTTATTTGCTTTTTGAGAATATCATTTTCAAGTTCTTTTCTTTATATACCTTTCTTGATTACTAGTAACCCGATTCTTCTAAATTCTAGCTTTGGCTAAAAATCTATTTTTTGGTTAAACAGTAACATTTGTGTGATGTGAAAGTTTCTCATTAAGGGTAAAATGGATAAATAAAAAGTTTAAAATTTAATTATTTTCAAATATAGAAATATTTCATACTTTGTTGAACGGACTAATAAGGAAAATGTGTTCATTTAAATTGAAATAGAGGGAGTAATTATTTTTTTCAAAAAGTACTTTTGAAAAAAATACACTTAGAAGCGTTTTTAAAAACTTGGTTGTTGTTGAAAAATATTTTTGAAATTAATTAGCTAAATACAGACGGTTTCAAACTAAATTGATTTTAAAAGTTTAACCAAACAGACTATATTAAATATATAGGAAGTAAAATACAGCTAAAGAGTTTTACTAGTAAGTAAACATCACCGAATTGCATTTGCAATTTGACTCAAAGGAAGAAACTGCATATGCACTTGTTTTTCACAACAGGCAGCATTTTAAAACCCCACATATACTCATTTTTCCAATTTCTTTCTCTCCAACTTCTTGATTTTGTTTTATTATTGAAGGAGCCAACTTAGAAATAGCTAAGCTTCAGTGGTCAGAAAAAGAAGCAGAAATAAACTACATAATGGGCCCTCCTTTTAGGTTCGCAAAGTCTGCTTTGATGGGAAAGAGTTAGGCTTACAAACAAGAAAATGAGGTCCTTTTGGAATAATATAGGTCTATTGAGTTTTTTCCCTATTTGAAATATTATATACCGAGAACTGGAACTAGGTTAGCCTAAATATGTGACATATAATATGACCTTACTAAACCCCAATTTAACTTTATTTTTTCGTTTCGTTCTCTATTTTCCATTTTGGGTTTCATCACTAAAGTGGTGAGCATGAGTTTGGGCGAATCGTGTAACTTTTATCTAGGACGAATATTTGTATTAAAAAAATTTAATTAAATATATATAAATATTTAATTATAAACTTAATACTTAACTAAAACAAATTGTACGTTGGACTGCAAATTCAATACCCATAAGTTTTAATCATGGTTCTGTGTTTGTTCAGCAGTTGCTTCTCGACGAATTAAACATTGTCGATATTATTATTGTTGTGATCATCTAATTGTTAACTCAAAAGAGGTCATTACAACTCACTTTTAATCTAGCTTAGTAAAAATCTAGGATTTACTCTTAATATCCTATTAGTAACCTATGTTTTCAGATAATAAAAAATAGAAGAAGGAATAAAACAGTATTCTTTGTATAGTCTAATTAACAGAGAACAAAAGGTAAGCTGTCAATTTTAGAAGATTTGATAAGAATGGTGATTCAGAAATTGGACCATGTGGCTTCCAAAGTGCCTTGATAACAGATTGACGGATTACATACGGAGACACCTAAAGTTGACACAATTTTTCACTTAGACATTTAAATTAGGCCTCTTTCCATCTGAACTCATTTATTAGACATTTATTATACCAATTAGACACGTTTTGTGCAGGTGGCATATAGCGTGACTTACAACCTATTTAAGCGCGTGAAGAATTCCAAGAAGGGATTTCTCCTTTCCCAATTATACACATAACGGTAACATTGTGAAATAATATATCTCTATTTAAACCGTAACCCCTTTCCCAATTGTTAAAAATCCAATTTTGTCAATTTTAGACTTCTCCAGCACTTCTCCTTCTCTAGTTTTAGTGTCTAAGAGAAATATGGTGCCAATTTTAAGTGTGTCCGTATGTATTCCGCTTAACAGATTTAAATTAATGTTTCAAGCAAAAATAAAACAGTACAGTTGCGATAAGTAGGCGATCAATATAAAACCAATTAAATTATGATGAATTCTTGCAATACAAAACACGTTGACATGTGCTCTCCTAAACACAAGTTATGTTTAAATGGAGCGGCATACACATTAAAAATTCGTATTAACGATCTTAACTTGCTTGTTAATGAATTGTTGTCATCGTAGTTGTTGTAGTATATTTACTAGCTTAATTAAATCTAATAGTTCTCCATCTGATAGTTAACATCAGATGGTGATATTATTTTCTTTTTCAACTAAAATATATTCTGTTTAAATCTCTTTTGTGACAAGAATTCCAGCATCATATCTGGCATGGAGCGACATGTTTGACAAAATTGTCACGTTGTCTAAGAGCTGATGTATCCAGGGAAGCACATCATCTATGATGTTCACCAGATTCCGAAAGAGGTTACAAATTCAAGTTATCAAAATAATCTCTCGTAAAAATATAAGGTAAAACTATATATAATTAATAATTCCAGTGCCATCTAGCCTTTTTGCGAACTACACGTGCATCTAGCAGCACATCAATTTAGTGTTACTGTACTGTATTCAAAACCAATAAATCAACAAACATTAATTTTGGAAAACAAAACAAAAAAATTTCGAGCCCACAAGTTTCTTGTGTTTCTTTAAGGATTTTAATCCTCTCATAGTTGTCCAAAGTTCGAATTAATTCCTCCCAGGATATAACGGAATAACTATTCTGTGATAACGGCACTTCAAATCCCCAGAATTTCGGCGAACTCAAATAGTGGAGCAAATTGCACAAAATACTTACGTTTTGCTTTTGAAAACTAATGCAGAATGCAGAAGATTGAGGGGAGAGATTTCAGATTTTCGGTGGTAGAAAATGAGGCTAAGCCTCTCTATTTATATCCAACGAAGTTGAGTCCCAACAGATGCAAAGGTGCATGCTCGTTGATAAGGTGCCGAGCGACGACGACGGCGCGAGGCACCACTTCTTCTTAACTGTTTAAGCGCTAGAAGATGTGTTTTTCTATATAAACACAAAGATTTTCTTTCCTTCTTCCAATGAGGGGCAAAGTGCATTAGTAAAGTAAACTAATTTAAAATTTTATTTCCCTCCATTTCTTTTCCCACCATTTTTCATTCACACCTCTTTTGTTATTACTAACAAAAATCCAACATTTAGTGCACCGAGCTGTCTTTTTTTCGGGGCAATAATCTTAATGCACATTACAACGAGAATTGATAAGTACAGTAATTAATTAATAGCACCGTTAGTTTTTATTATAAAAATGTAAGGTTAAGTTCTAGATTAATCAGATGCCAATAAAATTCTTGATGACTTGAGAGAGAGTTATAAAATTATTGCTCAGAAACATATGAAGGATTCAAATACCCCGAAGAACAATTTAGGCACAAGCAAAAAATTTAGCAAAAGCTATATAACTTTTTTTATTAAACTAGGGAGAGAACTTGGTAAGAGACTTTTTCCTAACTCATAAACTCATGAATCTCTCTACATCATAACTGCCTCTCCACAATAGAAAATATGTAGTAGCACTCCTATTTATAATACTACTATCCAAAATTGACTAGACTAACAAAACCTATTCCAATATGAACTTGGTAAATAAAACCTAACTAGACATGGATTAAATAAACTACCAAATATCAAATCCAAGACAAGTTAGGAGTACTAATTAATCTTGGTTTAATTTCCAACAGCCTTCCTTAAACCAAGATATTTAAACTTGAGCATGTCATGAGTAACATCAAGCCGTGTAGAAGTCAAGTGCCTTAGACTCTCCACCAATTTCCTATAATATGGTGCATCAACAAAATCACGAGTGCCATCTTTCGTCAACTTCAATTTATCTTGAGTATTGCTCATATATGATTTGTCTTTACTCATGGCAAATCACTTCAAAATATCATCAATATAATTTTTCTTTACTTTGAAATCATTTACTTCTCTGGTTGCCCTGTTGTTGGACTTGTACACCCATTCAACTCCAATTGAATATACTATAGATTGTAAAGTAATGCCACCAATAAATATTTCGTCATGCTTCTTGAAATATGCAATCCTGAATAATGGTATAAAATTGATTGCATCTTCAATATCTATAATCATACGTTGTAGTTTTGGATCTCAAGCTATTTTTGCTTCAATCTTGTGCAGATCATCAGAGGCTTTCTCTTGATGAACCATCATGCTTTTTTCGTTAATAGGTTCATCTTCAATACTATCAAATAACTTTTCTGGTGAAACACCAACCTCGTTTGGACGAACGTCCCTTGCAACCAAATCTTCCTTTTTAACAATCGAAGAAATTTTTGGCAGATCAATTTGAATATTATTTGACATCTCTTCGCTTTCAATGGAATCTCTATCTCAACAAAAATTACATGTGTCTTCACTTCTTTTCTCCTCTGTTTCTCAATTTTGGCCTTCTTGATTCATCTCCGACGGATTTGATGTGTCTTCTTTTTCTTTTGGTTGATCATCTTTTTCTTGCAATGCATCCTCTAACGTCTCATCTTTCTGTTGATTCAGTGATCTCTCGTATGTCACCAACTCCCCTTCTATATCATTAAGTCTGAGAGTGTTAAGATCTTTAGCAGCCTCAAAAATAACTTTTTTGTTGTTGAACTTTTACACTGAGAGACTGCAATATTTTTTCAACAATTTTAACTTCGTAAAAGGGCCTGATATATCCCTCTACTTTGTTTTATTGTTCAATCATGTCCCCCGTTATACTTTCCATCCAAATTTAATCATGCCGTCCATCAAAGTTCTATATTTGCCCCTATTTTAATGGCCGGGACACGTGGCACATTTTGAATACGGAAAATTGCCTGATATATCTCTATACTTTATTTTATTGTTCAATCATATCCTTCGTTATACTTTCCGTCCAAGTTTACTCATGCCCTCCATCAAAGTTCTATATTTGCCCCTATTTTAACGGCCGGGACATGTGGCATATTTTAGGAGAAAGAACAAGTACAAAAACAAAAAAACTCCAAACCGCTCTAGAACCCATGACCCGCATGCTCGTTTTTCCTCTCTTAATTTTTTTTCAAACTTCTCTTAAATAAAAACTTTTAATCCGTGTAAGAGATTATCTTTGTCTGACAAAGAGATGAGGTTCAAAGACACAATTTTTCGGCGCCGGCGTGACTTCGTGAATGGTCTTGACTACTTGGACATGTATGAAATCTTACTATATTTATTTTAGTCGCAGAAATTACTTCACCAGCTTCATTGAACTGTTTAAAATTGGGCCCAACCTCCTATAATTATTTTGAGATCTCCGGAGAAAGAATTTCATCAAGCCCGTCTGAAGTTTCAAATTTTCTACCACACCTATTTTAATTTTTTCTTAAATCAATGAGATTGAAAGAAAATACATATGCAAGAAATTGTGGGCTACTTCGAGCAGTTTTGTTTTCAAAGATGGAGTTTCATTCAGTGATAACAAGAGGAAGAAAAAAATCTAAGGGAGTGAGGAGTAAGAAAATAGAAGTAAAGAAAAAAATGATGGCAACATGCAAAGAGATGACAGAACCTTGTGTCTTTGAACCTCATCTCTTTGTCAGACTAAGATAATCTCTTACACAGATTAAAAAATTTTATTTAAGAGAAGTTTGGAAAAAAATTAAGAGAGAAAAAACGAGCATGCGGGTCATGAGTTCTAGGGCGGTTTCGAGTTTTTTTGTTTTTATACTGGTTCTTTCTCCTAAAATATGCCACGTGTCCCGACCGTTAAAATAGGGAAAAATATAGAACTTTGATGGAGGGCATGGGTAAACTTAGACGGAAAGTATAACGAGGGATATGATTGAACAATAAAATAAAGTATAAGGATATATCGGGCCCTTTTTCGTATTCCAATGTGCCACGTGTCCAGACCGTTAAAATAGGGGTAAATATAGAACTTTGATGGACGATATGGGTAAATTTGGACGAAAAGTATAACGGGGGACAGGATTGAACAATAAAACAAAGTAGAGGGATATATCAGGCCCTTTTCCGTTTTAACTTTTCCAATAGTTATCCGTTGGTCCTTAGACCATTGACTATTTCTTCAATTCTTGTAAAATATTCTTTCATAGACTTTGTTGGTCTCATGTAAGCCAACTCAAATTGACTCCTAAACTCTTGCAGTTTCTCCTTCTTTATGTCTGCAGCTCGTCGATATGACTTCATCGAGATTGTCCAAGCCTCCTTTGATGATTTTACATGCAAATAGTTTTTAGATACATGCAATTCGACCTTGATGGCGAAATAGTAGCGTGCCTTATAATCTAAATGTCTCTTCTTCTCTAATTGGGTAGCTGCATCACTCGTCAACGTTGTGCCTTCTGGGGATTCCTCAAATCCTTCATCAATGGTGGACCATAATCCAATATCTTTAAAGAAATTCTTCATCTGTTGATATCAAGTTTTAAAATTACTTTTGCCATCAAACACAAAAAGGGGACAATTAGGTAGTAAAGTATCTATATTTTTTTTGGATCTCCTACCAGCTCTGACAAAATTTCAAATAGGCTCTGATACCAATTTGAAGGATTCAAATACCCCGAAGAAGAATTTAGGCACAAGCAAAAAATTCAGCAAAAACTATATAGAAGAAATTTATTAAACTAGGGAGAGAACTTAGTAGGAGGCTTTTTCACAACTCATAAACTCTTGAATCCAGGGGCGTATGTAGGAATTTTTATAAGCGATGTCGGAATTTATAGAAGAACTAAAATATTACTTTAATATCATACTTTTAGACAAGAAATAACCTTAATTTATTGGTTTTGTTGAGTATTAAGTTAAAAAAGATTTTGAGTTCAATTCTACTTCATCACAATTTTTAACTACAAAGGCTCTCTCAAATATTTACAAAAGAAAAATGTGCTAGTTGAGGTTTGAACCTTTGACCTCTGAGAGCAGAATCAAGCATAAAACCAACACACTAAGACATAATTTATGTCAAGTGGTGTCATTTTTTCTTACTTATCCGTTTCCGAGCAGTATTAATACATATATTTAGTAAAGTTTTCCGATGAAGCGGTGTCGTATGACACCACTTGAGGAAGCGTGCATCCGCCCCTGCTTGAATCTCTATACATCATAACTGCCTCTCCACAATAAAAAATATGTATTAGCACCCCTATTTATAATACTACAATCCAAAATTGACTAGACTAACAAAACATATTCCATTATGAACTTGGTAAATAAACCTAACTAGACATGGGTTAAATAAACTATCAAATATCAAATCCAAGACAACTTAAAAATACTAATTAATCCTGATTTAATTTCCAACAAAATATCATGTGATATAAATTAACGAGTAAAACAGAGTAATGTGGAGTAAGCAAATAGACAAATAATGATGTTAAGAGACATTCTAATTAATCTCGATTCAATCGAAGAAAACATGATTACAAGAGCGTAGAACCATGACTACTCACATGTAAAAAGGACATTATGGGGACATTAATGATAATTAATTTATTGCTTTGAAAAACATTGGCAATCATCATATCATTAGTAAAGGAATATAATAACCTATGGTAATTATTAGCACCAGAAGCGAATCTAACATTTCTATTACATGACTGCATTACACGAAAAAAAAAAAAAGGAGACAAAAATGTATTTGGTGGGAATTGATCTCTATATTTCTTGATAAATAATTCAACCTTCAATCAAGTACATCATTTAACCTTCTTGAAGCATGGGTGCCAATAGTTAATAATATATCAATTTTAAAAAATATGTATATAAAATATCTAATTTTATAAAAAGACTATAGGTTCACGTGTCTCATGATTAAGTCCATACATCCGCCCTTGATTCGCAGAAGATAGAGGTGTTGGAGGTAAATATGAGTAGAGGTACCCCACCTTTAATATAATGAAATCATGGCTGCTTTGCTTTGATGTAATCTTTATATGGCCACCTGCGGACGAGGTAACACAGTGAAAACCATAATTCAGGTTTTTGCACATGTCAGGACTTTTTTCAATTATCATGGTTATTGGTTAAAATCAGTTGTCAAATTATAGTGACAGCACGTGAGATTATAAGTATTTCGGAAATTAAAATTTTCTCTACTGAATTTATTAAAGGAAAACTATCAGTTATGTTCATTTATAAGTAGGTCATTACAAAAATTAGTCAATTCATAAAATATTACTAATATTAGGCAAATATTACTAATATTAGCCAATTAGCAAAAAAAGTTAAATTTTTGCTTTCTTTTGAGTGAATGTTATTAGAATAGATTGGGTACATCTAAAGTCGCTTGAATCTCAATTTTGGGATGATTTGGTGAAGTTTTGAGGTTATTTGAATTGAAAATTCGAAGTAAAAACTGAACATGAAAAAAATGATGTGTGTATCACACTATGTATCATTTGTGTCAATCGTGTATCAAACATGTATCATATATGTATCATATTTGTATCAATCGTGTATCACATGTATATCCATGTATACCTGTATGTGAGATACATGCATGATACATGTTTGATATATGTGTCGCAAAATAATTTTTTTAACTCGATTTAATTACGAATTTTGATACAAAACTAGTCTAAATCACGTCCAATCTTCCTCGAATTTTGTATATTGACATCTACTCTATATGTTTTCAATGAATTTCAACTATACCTATAAAAGTTCCTTTTTTCTTAAATGTTTGGTGTGTGTGTGTGTATATATATATATATATATATATAGTGTTTTATCACCTTATTTACTACATCATCCATGCCTTTCCGTCTCGCATCTAATGTTGCTAATCACGCTAAAAATATTGAAGGAGATTTTTGTATGTGATTATTTGAGAGAAAGAACCTTATTTTTTTGGGTTTTCAATTTTTATATATATGTTTGGCTAGTTTTAGTAAGTCAATGACTAATGGTTAGAGGTTGATAAATTGAGACTTATTTGGAACATTTGCGTAAGTTTCCCTTTATTAAACCTGTAAAAAACGAATCATTAACTACATCTTTATATTTTTACACGATTCATTTATAATACGGCAAAAGGGTAAATATACCCATGTACTATGGGAAAATATTTAAATATGCCCTTAGTTATACTTTATTTTACAAATATATCCCCGCTGTAATGCTATTGGTTCAAATATATATTTCTTATGTTAAATTTGTCAAAAGTGGACATTCAGTTCTACGTGGCACTAACATTTGATGAAGTGGATGCCACATGGCATGCCACCTCAACGCCCCAAATCTAAAATTTGGGGCTACGATGAGACGGGTCATGTTGGGCTAAAATTTGAATCATAGCCCAACTCTTATAAATTGTATTATTTTCTTATAAATTGTTTAATTATTAAATAAGACTTTTTTCTTTTGTTGCGGTATATGATATCGAACAAAGAAATATGTTTTAAATATATTTTAGCAAAGTTACTTATTGATCAATTTGGCCTAAAAATTGGCCCAACTTTGGGCATGCACCTCATCAAATGTCAGTGTTACGTAGGATTGAACATTCACTTTGGACAAACTTAATGAAAAATAAGTATATTTGAAGTAATAGTATAACACTCTCTCTATATATATATATATATATATGAACTCAAAGTATAACACATTTAAATCTTTTCTAATAGTAAATAAGTATATTTGGCCCTTTTTCATAAACTCAAAGTGTCAAATTACAGAGACAGCACGTGAGATTATAAGTATTTCGGAAATTAAAATTTACTCTATTGAATTTATTGACCTGTAGAAAATAACTGACATTAATAACCACGGCGACAACAAAAGTTATTACTAAGCTGAGGTTATTGGTTGTAGGCTTGAAGCATTAAATGGATTTGGTATTTTGAAATGTACCCGTTAAATTCAGGTGTGCTACTACCAATAGGTACCGATTAAATTTATAAAGCATTCTACTAGTAC
>MU750017.1:3827-17529 GCA_026770625.1 Nicotiana glauca | reverse complement strand
TTTTTTTCCCAAATAAGCTTGGCCAAACACCTCAAGTTAGGAAAAAAAAGTGCTTTTGGGAAAAAAGCACTTCTGGCCTCCCAAGAAGCTTGGCCAAACAGGCTATTAGATACTATATTTCGCTTATCGACAGTTCAATTGTGTGAAGTTTGATCAACATTTAAAAATTTTATTATATTGATATGAGAAAAAATATAATTTATAGTACTTTTTATATAATAGTTGAATATCTAAATTCTAATTTTAAAATATTGAGTGTTGAATTAATTTGATATAACTTTAAACTTTAGTTAAATTAAACACTATTGATAATGAAATATATTATCTAAATTAAAATAATAGGAGTAAATAAGAAAGTTTTATGTGCTCTGTCGTCAAAAAGGAATTCGCGCGTAACTCAATGCCGTGTGGGTCCACTAAGTGTGGCTAATAGCTATGTGGGTTAAATAAAGTAACCATTGGGCTCCACAAATGTAGGGCCCAGAGATAGGTCCTATGGTTAGTCTCTTCCTTCTTTCTTTAGGTGGCTCGTCAGTTCACTTCTTTTAACTTTGGAATCCCAGGCAGTAGTTGCCGCTAAACCATTTTAAAAGCATAGGCTCGTTATAGGTAACATTGATTGGACACAAAGTAAGGATATTAGTTCAAAAATTGAAGATCTAAAATAATATTCCCTCCGTTCCTAAATTTGTTTGATTGGGCACGAAGTTTAAGAAAAAATAAAGATTTTTGAAATTTCTGTTCTTAAATAAGTCAAAAAGGGGCCCAAAATATTTGTGTGGTCATAAAAGCTTCTCATTAAGGGAAGAATTGTAAGTTACCAAATTAGAAAGAGATCATTCTTTTTGGAATGGACAAAAAAGGAAATAGGTTCACATAAACTGAAACAGATGGAGTACTAAAGTAGTTATTAAAAATGTGAAGTTCTGGTATGATAAAATGGTGTGAAATTCAAAAACTGTCGAATTTACAAGTGATAATTGAAAAATAACCAAAGTTTCAAAAGTAATCGAAAATTAGCGACTTTTCATAGAAAGATAAATCTGAACAAAAACACTGTTAAAATTCGAAAAATATTTTAGTGTAATATATTGGAGTTCAAATTTTTTACATGTGAACTCCAACAAAATATACTGGAGTTCCCGCATATTATGCTAATATGGTGGAAGTTCATACACAAGTGCTCCAATCTCCAATATATTATGCTGGAACTTTTCGTGTGGTAGAATTTCAACATCATATGCTGAAAGTTCATCCAATCTCCAGTATATTATGCTGGAATTTTCTATGTTTCAACAAAATAGTGGCTATTTTACAATAATCAGTCTGAAAATTGGCTTGCCCATGCTATTTTCACAATAAAATGGCCTAAAATGGGAGACCTATTAAGTTGGGTTTACAAAATGAGTTTGGCATGCAAATATTATGTAAGGTGAGTTGTTGACGTGATTGTACTTGCATGATAATTTTAAACATAGGCCTACTTATATTTTTTTTGGTACTTAATAGAGTATTTTTTTCGGCATTATTTTAGTTTGTAATATATAGACATGCTTGAGTAATTTTATTTTTCTTTATAATAATAAAAAAAATATAAATATCATGCCTTTAATTCTATAAATTGACGGTAATATGATCATCGGTGAAATTAAACCTTAGAATGTGAAAGCTTAACCAGTCATTGAAGGTTGATAAAACAAGCCACTACGGTACTTCAACTCTTAAGTGTTGAAAGTTCTAGCGTGAATGAATTTTTTTGAGCACTTATTTGAGGACTTCATATAAACGTTTAGAATCTGGTTAAACATCTCAAAACCCCATAATTCATGATTTGTTTAACTGTCGTGAAAGAGAAGATTACATTGAAACTTAAGACCTGGTTAACTAGTTCAGGTGGATTTAGGGGCAAGTGCACATATAGTCATTTCGCTAGCACTTATTTTGCCCCGAAAAACTAAAATTTAAGACGCACTAGTTAATTCCTAAATAGCAGCATTTTAGAGTGGCTACCTGGTGTCATTTCCAACCATGGGCCTAAAATATGGCAAATGACTAGCTAACTTGATTCTTGCTTTGAAGTTGTTAGGAGAGACGGAAAGAAGGTGCTCCTTTTCTTAAAACAAATAACCATATTTTTTTCCCAAGTTACAAGATTTAACTAAAATTTTGCAGCTATCTATATTAATTTACAGAACCATCGTCAATAGTGTAATAAAACAAATTAACATAGAATAAACACAGCTTAGAGTTATGATATTCAACAAGCAGCTTAGTGTTATGATATTCAACAAGGTCTATGAAAAGCTCATCTTCTCATTTTGATGTTAACTGGAATCTCTTTGTATGACTGAACCTTTTCAGCTGCTTTACGCGATGGTCTTCCACTAGAAGTCCTTCGCGAAATTTGAGCTACACTTTCTGAGGAATCCTTCATCACTTCTTGAACTGGGCTATTAAATGGTACAGCAAGACCTTCTAATTCAAACAAGTCCTCAGCTGCTGGTTCTGACTGTTGGATTTTTGAATTAGTAGACTTTCTTCTCAAACATGGCCTGAAAACGAACAGCATAACTATTTAACGATATGAGCCAATACCTATCTATCTACAAGGCTAGCCTTATGTTGTAAAGAAAACTGACCTTTTGTTTTCTGCTGCATCTTGTTGAGAGGATGTTAAATGTCCCATGGCTGAAAGATTAATTACAAGTTAGGGAATACAAAATAAATAAATCAGAAATCAAGAGTGCACTAGAGGATTTACATTGACTTCTTGTTGCACGTTGGCGTCTGTTACCATTTCGAGGCTTGCTATGTTTGTTCAATTGAGAGTCAATAGCCATCAACTCTTCACCCTAGAGCCAAAAATACGAAAATCTACTTAGTGAGAGAGTTAGAAGAATGCCAATAATCTCAATGGAGAACAAATTGGAGCAAACCTGCATCTTATTTTTTAACTGGTCCCTTTGTTCTTGTTCCTGCAATTACATGAAGTTTATGCCTCTAAAAATTGATATCAAAAAGCAGTAAATACAACAACACCATCCCAGTTTTATCCAACATAGTGGGATCTGAGGAGTATATGCAAAACTTATCTCTTCTTTGTGGAGATAGAGACGCTGTTTCCAATGACCTTTCAGTATAGATAGTACAGAAAACCATACCTCTTCTAAATTCCTTGATTTTAGTAATGCTTCTTTGCAAACTAGCTCATGTTGTAGTGATTTCATCTGTTAAAGAAACAAATTACTACAACCTTTTTTAACAAGTTCTAATTGCCTCTACAAGTTCATTTTTTTTTTAATAAAAAAGATTTACCTTTTCCCTGTTTAAATTGAGTTCTGCTAACATAAGACTATTTGATTGAGCAAGATTCCAGTTCTGTAGCTGCATTTTCTGAAGATGAATCCTCATTTTCTGTATCTCAATCCCACTCAACTCAATAATCTTGCTGTTTACACAATTAAACCATATATAAAAAAACATCAAACAATTGCATAACAACAATGTTACAAGAAGACTAGCATACTCTAATTCAATAATATACATACTTTTTGTCTTGAACAAGTTTCACCAACGCCACATTTTCCTGTTTAAACATCCAAATAAAAAAAGAAAAATCAGAAAATCACCAAAAAATTAATCAGAACAACAACGACAAACCTAATGAAGGTACGCAAACCTTACCCCTACCTTTGAAGGTAGAGAAGAAGTTTCTGATAGACCCCTGGTTCAAGGGAAGATGACCAAAAAATTAATCAGAAATGACCAATTAAGACAAGAAAACATACTTTGGCGAGATGATTAATGTAGTCCTTCATTGAAGAAACATCAGGCGAAAACTTATCGACATCAATAGGCGATTTATGCTGTGTTTGTGGAAGAGAATTTGTTATATCAGATAGCCTCTTTCTCACTATGCTTCCAAAAGAGGATCTTTTTGCCATTCTATCCCCTTTCATTCTTACTATATTCAAGAAAACCCAAATTGGGAAGTGAATAACTGACTTCAAAACTCAAACCCCAGAAAATGTTTCTGTGGAGCAAACTCTCATATATTCAAATTCAACACAAAGCTGAAACCTGTAATATTAGTAAGTAGTTAGTGTAGATTTTTAAAGTAAAGAAGTTTTAAAAGTGCTGTTATTAAAGAAGATTCAATTCTCAAAAAAACCCTGATTTTTTGTCTTCTTTTCTTCAGCAAGAAAAGGGTATTTTGATTGCCTGTGATGAAGGAGGGAATCTGAAGAAGATAAGAAAGCAAAAATGAGAACTAAAGAGAAAAGAGAAAGAACTCTTAGGTTCAGACTTCCAACGGCTTTCCGAAGCTAATAAAACTGCTTTGGGAACCGTCCGACCCTAATTTTCAAATTTAGAGGGCGATAATATCTTTATTCTTGATTTCGATTCTTCCTTTTCTTTTCTTTTCTTTTCTTTTTAAGTTTTAACATTTCCTTTCTCTTTCCCTTTTTAGCAAAAATGTAGAAAAGTATATTTTTGAATTTTGAAAATCATGTCAAAAATTTCATACACTTCGTTTTGTTTTTTTTTGTACGAAAACAATTCACTTTTATTTATTTTTTATTTTTTGAATGTTTAGATTTGGTTTTAATATTTGATTTTGAAATTATTCTGAGTGAATTTATTTATTTTAGTGTCGATAGTTGAAAACAAAACAACTGTTTTCTTCCTCATATCGTTTCAATTAGTTAATTTATGTATGAGTTTGTTTCTCATGAGCTTAACTTCTATAGTCTAATTTCGTAGGCGTTTGGACATAAGAATTGTATAATTCGAAAAAATTGTGAGTTTTTTTTCTAGTGAAAATGGTATTTGAAATTTAGAGTGGACATAAATTTCAGTTTGGGTTGTTTTTGAAGTTTTGTAAGTGATTTGAGTGAAAATTTTGAAAAACAGTTTTTTGCCCTTTTTCAAATTTTCGAAAATTTCCAAAATGCTTCTTCAAGTGAAAGTTGAAAATTTTATGAACAAATGCTGATTTCGAAAAAAAGTGAAATTTTTTTGAAAAAATCTTCCATCAAATTTTATGTCCGAACGGGCACTTCATATCTTCATGTCATGATCCGGATTTCCCACCACCGGGATCGTGATGGCGCTTAACCTTTAGAATGCTAGGCAAGCCAACAAATAAAGATCTAACACGCTAATCACTAACCAAAACAGTAATTAACAATTATTAAAACTAAAATAAGATAAGAAGCGCAGAAATTCCATAACAATCTAAACACTAATACACGACTACCCAAAGATCTGGCGTCACACTCCACGAACTTCTAAGAGTTACTACAAATATTGGTTTAAAGAAAAATACATTTGTTCTCGAAATGAAAGAAAACAGAGAAAACTAAGATAAATGGAAGGGGACTCCAAGGTCTACGAACGCCAGCAGATCTACCTTGGGTCTCCTGATGGACTGAAGGCAGTAACCCAACTCCGATCAACGAGGTCCGGTACTGAAATCTGCACATAAAGTGCAGAGTGCAATATCAGTATAATCGACCCCAGATACTGGTAAGTGTCGAGCCTAACCTCGGCGAAGTAGTGACGAGTCTAGGACACGGCAGTAACATGAACCTGTGTGCAGTTAAATCATATAAGAGAAAATAACAACAACGAAAATTTAACAGATGATGACAGGGAAGGGGAAAATATGCTCAGGGGAATATCAAATCCTGAAAATAGTACAGTACAGAAATGCAGTAAATATCATGCGTTGCACCAACGGAGATAATAACGTAGCAAACATGTACACGGCATCATCCTTCATGTTTTCACTCTCGTCCTTATCATAAGAAACAATAGAAACGGCACGACATACTCTTCGTGCATTAACTCTCTCATAACATGGCATGACATCACCCTTCGTGCATTATCAATATTAGAATACGGCACGACATCATCCTTCATGCATTAACACTCACTCACAATATCTTGCACGACATCACCCTTCATGTTTTACACTCTTTCTTACCCAAACAACAAAAACAATAACAAACCAGCAGGGGAATCATCAATAACCAACTTCGTTTCAACATTTAACTTCACAATATAAATCTCAACTTGAGTCAATACTCAACCAATATCCAATACGAGAAAAACATAATAAGACTTGTTTAACATGAAGAATAACCAGTTTAAGCATGAACAATACGTATAAAGAAATACAACACTCACAAGTGTAAGACTCACTAGCATGCTATGACCCGACAACAACATATAGATACTCGTCACCTACTAAACACGTAGCAAATAAGGCAATAATACCTAATCCCTCAAGTTAAGGTTAGCCACAACACTTACCTCGATTCCACGGCCGAACTCAAGCCTCAAACATCACTTTTTCCTTAGTTTCCACCTCCGAACCACTCGTATCTCATCATAATTAACTTAATAATATCAATTATCGCTAAAGAAATCATTTCCAATGCATAATTACAAGTTTCCTAATAATATCCCAAAAAAATCAAAAACCGACCCCGGGCCCGCTTGGTTAAAACTCGAGGTTCTGATTAAAACCCGTCCACCCATTCACCCACAAGCACAAATATGTAATTAGTTTCGAAATCTGACCCCAAATCGAGTTCTAAATTTCCAAATTTATAAAATCCCCAATTCTTCCTAAAATCCCTAATTCTACCATGAAAGAATAAGATTTAGGGCTAAAAATCTAATGGGTGTTGATGAAAATTGAAGGAAATGAGTTGAAGAACACAAACCTATGAATTGGTATTGAAATCCCTCTTTAAAATCGCTCCTAGGTCGAGTTTTTATGAAAGAGTTGTGAGTTTTTGATAAAATTCCAATTCTAGTTCTGTTTTTTAAGGACTGAACAGGCCTTCTTCGCGTTAGCGAGAAGCCTGTCGCGTTCGCTGCGGCCAGAATGGCCTTCGCGAAGAGTTGTTTGCGTTCGCGATGGTCTTTCCCCCGTTCGCGGGCCTTGGACCGCGTTCGCGAAGAACAACTCTAAGATTCCCTAGCCCACCTCCATTTTACTCTATGCGTTCGCATGATGCCGGTCGCGTTCGCGGAGAGCATCCCCCAGTGCTCCACGTTCGCGACTATGGCTTCGCGTTCGCGATAAATAATCCCCTCCCCAGCCCAGGTTGCACTTCGCGTTCGCGAGAGTTGCTTCGCGAATGCGAAGCACAAAGTATCAGCATACCAAAAGCAGCAACACAACAGATTTTTCTAAGTGTCAAAACATCCTGTAGCCTATCCGAAACTCACCCAAGCTCTTGGGACTCCAAACCAAACATGCACACAAGTCTAAAAATATCATACAGACTTTATCACGTGATCAAATTGCTAAAATTAACACCTAGAACTACGAATTTAGCATCAAATTGGATAAAATTTTCAAGAAAGTTCAAAAGTTCTATTTTCTCAATCAAAGGTCCTAAATCACGTCAAATAAGTCCTGTTTCTCACCAATTTCACAGATAAGGTATAAATATCATAACGGACCTGTACCGGGCTCCGAAACCATAATACGGACCCGATATTAACAAAATCAATTATTAAACAAATTCTTAAAACCTTTATTTTTCCAATTTAACAATTTTCATTAAAAATTTATTTCTCGGGTTTGGGACCTCGAAATTCGATTTCGGGCATAGCTCAAGTCCCATATATTTCTACGGGCCCTCCGAAACCGTCAAATCACGGGTTCGGATCCGTTTACCCAAAATGTTGACCGTTTGAAGGCCTCAGTACCCCGAATTGGGTTCTAAAATACGAGATGCCTTTCGGGTCATCACACTTCACTTGCTATTGGTCTTCAAGTTACCAGTTCTCTATTTCTTGAAACTTTTTCATCATTTGTGTATTATTCTATATGAAAATAATGTGTTTTTGTGTGTGTGTTCAGTAATGAAGGAATCCAAGTTTCTTGTGTGTGTATGTCTGTTAAGCTTTCACGAGTAAGGACGACCTCCAAATAATATTTCAAAGAATACTCATTTTAATGATTAATTATTGTAGCAAGAGTTGTTCTTGATTTATTACTTGTATAGAAACACTTAATGATGGAATTATCTACATATACAAGTTGTTTGTTAAGTATTTATTAAAATTTATTCGTAGTTTAATTGCATGCAAAACTAAAATTTTCAAGAATTAATGTTTAGATTACAATACCAAAAAGTTCCTTGATTAATTACACGTATGAGGTACAATATGCAAACATTTCTAAATGAATTATGATGTTTTTTCTTTTATTGTGTGAATAGTAAAGACATCGTAGTTAATCAGTCTCTGTCATAATTTTTGTATTATTGTATTGGTTATTTTTATAATATGCTAGATGTTATAAATAGAATTGTATTTAAGGTGAATGTCTATATTTTAGAGAGATTTAAGGGATTATTACTTGGTGGCTAAGTCACTCTTTCCCTATAAATAGATGAGTTCTATTCCATTGTAATTCATCCCAAAATTAAATCAGAATTACCTCTCTCTTTGCCTTGCAATATTATTCTTTTCCTTATTGTTTTATCACACGTTATCATCACGAGACTCTAATCAATTGAGTAGAAGCTTGGATTGTGCATAATGATTGTCAATTGTTCCACGAACTTCCGTCATGATTAAATGCTGGATTTATGGTAAGTATTTTACTTTATTTTTCTCTTTTAAATTCTTGACATTTTATAATTTAATTTAGATACAAGCAAAGACAATAAGATTACAACTCTAACGGAGTTTGTAAGAAATTATAACACCCAAAGTGGTAAAAATTTCTATGCATTACCGAAGTTTGGAATTTTTGAAGTTTTTGGTCCGATAGTGAGATTTTTATCCGAGTGTCGGAATGGAATTCCGGAAGTTGCAGTAGCTCCGTCATGTCATTTGGGATGTGTGTGTAAAATTTTAGTTCATTCGGACGTGGGTTGGTTAGGTTTTTGATCGAAAGTGTATTTTGAAGATTTGGAAGTTCATAAGCTTAATTTTTGGTTTGATTCATTGTTTCGGTGTTGTTTTAGGTGATTTGAAACTTCGAACGAGTCCGTGTTAGGTTATATGACTTGTGTGTATGATTAGACGGGGTCCCGGGAGGCTCGGGTGTGTTTCGGATGGGCTACGGATCATTTTCCTCCTATTTAAAACTGCTATAGTTGCTGCTTCTGATTTCTTTCTACGTGATCGCAAAGTTTCTCCCGCGATCGCGATGCATTGTGGAAGACCACCTCAAAATCCTTCTTCGCATTCGCATCCGCCCTCATACGTTCGCGAGGCTCTGCTAATTTATTCACTATGTTCGCGTATAACCTTTCGCGATCGCGAAGGTTTATTTTCCTATGCTTCGCGATCGCATCCTTAACCACGCTTTCACATAGTAGTAATTAGGAGTTGGGTTAGTTGGCCATTTTTACTCTTCGCGTTCGCATAAACACCTCTGCGATCGCGTAAACCGCCACCCTATTGTTCTTCGTGTTCGCATCCCTTTTCACGCGAACACGATGTGTATTTCTTGGCATCCCTGAATTTCTTCTACGCGATCGCGACCCTTCTTCCGCGATCGATGCACAAATACCTGGGCAGACAGAATTAAATCCCAAATTCGAGGGTTTACCATTTTATCAAATTTTAACTTCTAGAGCTTGGCTCTTAGTGATTTTTGAAGGGATTTTTACCTGGGCGACTTGGGTAAGTATTTCTCACTCGACTTAGGCTAATTTCCATGAATCTCCTCTTAATTTCATCCTTTAATTTCAAATTTTGAATAAAAATTGGGTAAAACTTCATAGACCAAATTATTGAGTTTTGAGTGGGTGTTTGACCTTCGATTTGAGAGATTTTTATATGGTTAGACTCGTGAGAGTACGAGGGTTCTGAAAATATAAAATTTATCCAATTCCGAGATGTTGGCCTGAGGGGTATTTTGGTCATTTTGCCTAATTTCGGGATTTAGCTTTGAATTAAATAGTAGAATTAGTTGCTTGAGATGTTATTTATAATGTGTGATTTAATTGAATAGATTTGGGCCATTTGGAATCGAGTACTCGTGGCAAGAATGTGGTTGCTAGTTGATTTTTAGCCGGTTCGAGGTAAGTATCTTGCCTAACCTTGTATGGGAGACTTCCCCATAGGATTTGAGTCTTCTTTTTGGATTGTATTCCTTGTACGCGAGGTGACTAGTGCGTGCTCAAATTTATTTGTGGAAAAATTTGCCCCTTTTAGGTTCTTAGATCCTTGGAATCACCAAATATGAAGTTGTTCTTGATACGATTGAGGTCCCTGTTATTTGTTTCACCTCTACATGTCTTACTTGGAATTTATTTGCCCTTTTTGGTTATTCTTGTTGCCTAATTAACTTTTACTTTTTTAACTGTAGACATTTTCCCTTCTATAGTCACATTATCATTTCCTAACTGCTTGTTTTTATTTGGAAAACATTATTTCTATCTCTCGTGTAATTAATTGGTCTTAATTGGAAAGAAGTTAGATATACTATGTTTAGCTGATATTTCCTTAATTGAAATCATTTGATTCATGTTAACTTCCTTGTTGTTGAACTGAGTATTATGGAGTCGTGGTTTCGTATTATTTCCCCCTTTGTTGGGTTGTTCTTATCGCGCTTAGTATTTCTCTATTACGGTTATTCCTTGTGAGTCAGTTGTACCATTTTTTGTGTGAAAAGAAATACCTGAGTTGATTCTCTTGTTTTGTTCCTGTATATATTGTCATTTGTTATGCTGTACTTGAGACTGTGATGCACGAGGTTTCTGTCGTGCGGTTGTTGATACTGAGATGCACGAGGTTTCTACCGTGCGGCTGTTGGTACAGTGATGCACAAGGTCTCTACTGTGCGGTTGTTGTTGAAGGGTTGCACGAGGTCTTTGTCGTGCTGTTGTTGTTATTGATGTTTAGCACATGCGGCGTAATAAGGCGGGATATGTTATATGCTTATATATGGGTTGCTCATGTGGCGGAATAAGGTGGGAACATTGTGATGCACGTGTGACGAAATAAGGCGGTATTTATCATATTATTATTTGCACACGTGGCGAAATAAGGTGGGCTATGTCAGGGATTGATTGTAAAGAACTGTGACGGCCTGTGGAGGTATTCCTATCTTGTTGATATTGTGATTCTGGGTTGCTTACCTGTACGAGCTTATTCGCTTGGAAGTTGTGAGGAAACATCTTACTTGCGGTTCGTTCTCCTTTTCATGTTTACCAGTGGTAGAATTCTTGTTAGAAACACTTGCACAATTATACACGTAGTGGGACATCCCCATTAGAAGTGAATTCCTTTCGATTTTTCTAAGGGTGGAGGTACGCCTCCATTTATCCATTATATATGTGAGAGTGGCCAGAGTTAGCCAGTTAGTTGTCAGTATAACCATGAGATTGATAGGGCACATGATGCCTAGTGTTAGTTTTCAGATGCTGGGTTTCGTGTGTTATGGTTTGTCCGAGATTTTGGTCAAATTTTGGAAATAGTTGAGTAAGACCTTATGTGATCATCATTGTAGGATATGAGTTTTTTTACTTGTTTTCCCCTTGCTATGTTGTGACTTAGGATTTGGATTATGATTCTGTCGTTATTTCGTATCATCGTTCATTATATTCTCGTTGTTACCTGTTGTCCTTTTTCCCTTATTGTGAATTGTAGCAATTTTAATCATTCATGAAGTCTTTACATATTTATGTATATCTGTTCCATTATTCCTATGATTATACTATTTATTTGACCGGTAGGTGCCTTGACTGTTCCTCGTCACTACTCCACCGAGGTTAGTATTGATACTTACTGGGCACTGCCGTGGTGTGCTTATGCTACTCTTCTGCACATTTTTGTTGTGCAGATACATGTACTCCCGTTCAGTTCTATCAGCCTTGGAAGGAAGCATTTCTATAGAGACTTTAAGGTATATCTGCTACGTCCGCAGACCGAAGAGTCACTTTCTATCTTCTATAATAAGTATAGTTCTCTCAGTATTTTTCCTTTGTA
Source organism: Nicotiana glauca (assembly GCA_026770625.1). Lineage (NCBI taxonomy): Eukaryota > Viridiplantae > Streptophyta > Magnoliopsida > Solanales > Solanaceae > Nicotiana > Nicotiana glauca. The sequence goes on along the minus strand of MU750017.1, from coordinate 5,556 downwards.
TAGTAGTCATTCTTGATTCAGAGCCTTTTATGTATCCCTTAGCTTGTGATTTGTGAGATTCCGGGTTTTGGTAACTTTTGTTAGCTTCGAGAGTTGTTATTGTATGTGCCCAGCAGCACCTTAAATACAAGTTTAATTTACTAAATCAGATTTAATTATTCTTCCACAATTTATGGCTTATCTTCTGCATTGTTAGGCTTACCTAGTCGTAGGAACTAAATGCCGTCACGACATGTTCACGGAGGGAGAACTAGGGTCGTGACATACATGCACACCCTTTTCCCAATTTCCTTTTTGTTTGAAATCCCATCAACTCTCCGTTTAACTACAACATGCCTTTCCCCTTATTTTCCTAATCATGTTTACTTGCTCCAAACTTTTAACTTTGCTATATCATGTCTCTCCCCAATCTTTACCCTCTTTATTTGCTTAATTACAATTCCTTCATTTCGCAAACTAACTTCTTGCCTATTTTTCTTTCCTTTATGTCTTTACGTTTATTCAGTACTGTATTTATTTTCAAACATGTGAAAATAATTGATAATGTGTTATTTTTTGCATAATGCATGCTCAACATCATATTCCACTCGTTCGTACTAATACCATAGCGGCACTTGATGAGTGTCCTTGCTCTTCCTAAAATTACCTTTTAAATTTGGAAAGGCTTATTTGCGATAAAACTAGTTGATCAGCGGCGCAGTTGACGGTTCCATGCCTTTCCCTCTCAAGTTGTCAACTTGAGGGTACCAGTCTAGACTTCTATTGAAATCTTACTCTGATAACAACTGTTCATGCATCATGATCAAACCTAGCCTGGGTTAATATTTAGTCTGCATAATAACCCTCTAAGAAAAACCTTGTCCAAAGTCCACCGGGATTTTCATAATCCCAACAGGCGCAAACACGATATGTGCATTATTTGGAGAGATAAATACCGACATGCTAATCGTTAATGTGTAAGTAGTTGATGATAGGCTATAATTACGTATTTTAGTTGATTATTACGCTCTAATTTACTGCACTTTAGTTGAGGTTGCGCTTTAATCGCTAGTGTTTTGCACTAATTGTATGTTTTATGCCTTATAGGTGTGATTCCGAGCTACATAGATGTTATGGAATGAGTTTAAGTGATTTGAAGCTTTTAAGTCTGAGTAAAAGCTCAAGGAATTAAGCCGGAATCGTGTTTGGGGGTCAAATTTGATAATTAAGTACGAACGAAAACTCGAGTAGGTATATTGTATACTGTCTAGTAAAATAGATATAACTTTTTGTTCAGACCTCCATTTGGGCTCTATAATATATGGTTGGAAAGCTAACTCAAAGTTCTACAACTTTTATGTTTTACGTTTTTCCAAATTCTAAGGGAACAGTGCGCAAAATGCAGTAGAAAGTGCACAGCGGTCCGCGCCGCGGTTTGAGGCAGTGCCTTCCGCGGTTGGCCGCGGTCCGCCGTGGTTTGCCGCGGTCCGCCGTGGTTTGCCGCGGTCCAGGCATGAAATATTGTCCTTTTTCGCGTAGGAGAAGGTATAATTATTTGGGCCCGACCCTAATTGGTATATATACATGGAAAAATGGTATTTTTGAGGGGAGAGACATATTTTTGACACAAATTAGACCTAAGGAGGCAAGAACACATTGAGAGCAAGGCGGGAAATTCTTCAACAAGTTTTTCCTTCCTCTTCCTATTTTTCATTGTTGGTTATGATTTTTAGTATTGTAGTTTTACTTA
>MU750016.1:15482-68058 GCA_026770625.1 Nicotiana glauca | reverse complement strand
GGCAAGCTTTACAAATAATAATGCAAAGGAACCTTATGCCTTGTGAATTAGAAACGGATGCAATAGATGTAATCCATTTACAGGAAGAAGATTACCCCGCTTACAAATATTTGCTTGATGAATGCAGGTTCTTAATGGACAAGCTAGCGGAGAAGGGCGAGATCAAAATGAAGCATAATTTCCGCGAAGGCAACAAAGTGGCACATCTTTTGGCTAAGGAAGCTCTACAACATAATATCTCCAATAATATTAGTATTTTCGGAACCCCTCCAAATTTTGTGGAAATAGCTTTCCTAAATGACAAGGAGGGTAGTTACTGTAGTAGGATTAGTACTTTAACGGCATGTAATATGTTGGCCTCGTTTGGGAATGATAATGCCATACTAGGCATTAAACAATTATATAACTATGCAGCCTCTACGGGACATGTCCCCAGGGGTATGGCATGGAACTAGTATTACTATTACTATTTTTAAATAATACGCTTTAACCTTCAAAAAAAAACTAAAGTAGTTGGGCCTCATGTTGGATCTGTCCCAATTGTAAATCGGCCATGTATGTGTGAACTGCCCAGTTCAACAAATATTGCAAGTTTATTCTTCATATTTTTGAAGCATGACATCATGAACTGACGGCAAACGATACAATCTGTCATAATATTGTATTCACCAAATAATACAATACAATACAATACAATACATTAATGACACGACATGTAACAACCATGCAAACAATTTGTAAATGCTTTAGCACATGTTACGAGCTGACGGGACTTCAAACTATAAATATAAAAAGATTTAGGATGACCAAAAGATGGTTTAATCATTTGGAATTAGTATAGCAAATTCCAGAAGCTCCGGATCTCTTTCAAATATAGCCATGTCTTGTTCGCCCAGCATGACCATGGCTTCGACTCCGCTTCCACTTTGATTATCCATCAGAAAAAAATAGTTATTGAAGGGACCAGTTGCCATGGTCACTCTAGCTGGCCGTCCCCATCCAAAGTCCGTGTTATAAAACGGAAATAGAAGGACACTGGTACAAGTATAATAATCAACTTCACTGCTATGGAATGGCGTCCTTCCTTTTTCAAGTGAATCAACTACTTCTGAGATAATTGCATTTTTCGTAGCATTATTTTGTTGGACATGAAGTTTCTCTTTCTCCTTCCTCATTTCTCGTATTAATCTTGGATAATTTAGTTCCCTTTCATTAGTTGTTTTCACAAAAAAACCAGAGATTACACTTCCACATGCATCGTGTGACAAAGGTGGGTTGAGCCATTGACGCATATTTGCAACTTGAAACAAGGTAGATGGTTTAAATGAACCAACATTATTCGCTCTTCTTGCAGTTACAGCACATTTGTATAGAAGCGCGCTCACAACTTCAGTTCGACTTGGATTCTTGACTCCTGATTCATGAGAAATTTTTGCTTTGAGAGCGTTTAATTTAGTAGCAGGGAAAATAAGCCTTTTCCCTAGATATCCAATTGGTTCTTCGTACTTGATACTTAATATAACAGAAGGATCATTAGAATGGGGATAGATGGATTCTCCAACAAAGCGAGGAGACGGTGTTGCGTTTATATCACGGCTCAAAACACCCCAGTTGTACAAGAAATTGCTGGCGGTGCAGCCGTCTCCAATCTTGTGTGATAAACATGCACCAATTGCTATTCCTCCGCAATCAAAATGGCTTACCTGAGCTATAGCTAAATTTCTTTTATTGTGGTTGTGAGGTTTAGCTTGTGGAAAAACAACATGTTCTGCTTCAGTGTAAGGGTGTTTAAACAGTTCGGACATGGAACAATGGACACGAACGTTGGAGAGCTCAACTCCCATGTCGTTGCAATCAACAGAGGAACCATTCTTTAGCTGTCCAGCGTAAGGATAATAGAATGAAAGTGTTTTAGAAAGAGATTTCTCAAGAAGTTGAGATACTTGGGTTGGTTCATATGACTTGTACGCATAATTGCCAACTTTTGGGTGAAAAAATGCAATAGGAATAGACATATGAATAACCTGATCAACGAAGGAAAGTTTGTGAGATCTAAGAGAAAGAGGAGTTGGAATGGAAGGTTTGATGATCTCCTTATAAATTAAAGAAACAACTGATAATGCCGCCATTATGCTTTCAGGCCTTAATTAAGCAACTGTAACAAATTTTTTTTCTTTCTTTCTTTCTTTGGCCAAGTAGTGAGCTGCTATCATTTCGAGCATCTTCTATATAGTAATACCAGATGAAGGTGGGTCCAAAGTTGAAGTGGATAAATTGACATAAATTAAGTTATGTTAATTAATATTTTGATTTTACTTCCTATAAGTATATGCATGATTAAGAAATTTAATTTTCAATTTTAGGATACCATTGGAAATTTGAGTTTTCTAATTCACTCCTAGAGCATTTGAATACAATAATTAATGTCACTGCGCATAAATTATTGAATCTATACCCTCAGTTATCGGCAAACAAGCCCTCAAATTTGGCTTATAGTATACCTAGCAGAATATTACTAGAGACCCATGTGGGGTACAACCAAAACCAACATTGGCCAATTTACTAGGCTAGAAATGACTCTTTTTGTAATAATGACCTAACAATCTCTATTCCTTCAATGTAGAGATGTTTATTGCCAAATACACAGGCAGCCCCCTAAACTTATCGCGTTATTTTATTTAAATTCTTACATTCAACCTAGTATTTATTGAACACTTAGACTTCACTAAAATTATTAATTAGGTATTTACCCGTAATATGCTATAATTGAATTTTTAGCGTGGTCTATAGACAAGCGAATCGATTTGATCCCAAAATAACTAATAAATTAAATAAAATGCAAGACTTAGCATTGAAATCAAGATAAGACATCAAATAGCTTGGTTCCGGGAGCAAGGCTACCGAAGACAACAATAAGAATATCAAAAGACAGAAAATAAAGTATTATTGAGCTTAGAACAATGTGTAGTATCAGTGTGTCAAAGATCATTGTGTCCAACAATAGTTGTTGAAGTCACTATTTATAGCTACACCAAGAGAATAAGGTACCAAGGTCAAGCCCCTCTTAAATGACAATTATAGGGGTCACTAATGAACATGTATAGTAGCAAGTTATGAATGCTAAAATTCTATGTAACAGATTGTGTATTTAATACTGAGTAATATTCTACATTGAATGTGATCAGGTGGCAGACATTCGTTTGTCTCCGTTAACCATATTCCCTTCGGGGTCTGCTTGGTGACAACCGAAGCTGCTGTCCCCGATCTTGATTTCCACTTGCCTCGCTTACCGTCTGTCTATGGTCCACTTGTCGCTCTACTATTTGAGTATTTAATATGAATTGATTTTACCCTATACAGATAGTCCCCTTGCTTTTCGGTGGCACATCTTTTGTCATTGGGAAGTTGGTGAAGATACCTTTCTTGGCAGGAATTTTTTTATCCCTTCTGAAAAGTTTCTGATGCTTGATTAGACGTAGTCTCTTCGCATTTAATGTCGCGATCACGCGTCACTCCACGATTTAGCAATACTTTCGCCGATTCTCAAGGTAATTGTGACCACGATTTTAGCCGTCTATTCCTTCTTTTTTTTGGTCGAAAAGATATAGTTATATTATAGATAATCAAACACTTACAGGAGAACTGTTAAGATGATGCATAAGAGGCATCAGATGTACAAAAGTAGAGTTTTGATCCAAGGCCCACGTATGGGAACCATTACTCGTAATAGAGGTAGAATTAGGTAAAATACTACTATTAGTACTAGGTACAATACTAGTTAAAACACTACTATTACACAAAGTAGTTGAAACAGAGAGTGATTGTATTGAAGTGCTGGAGTTAGTTGTAATTAGCCTTCTTTGTAAAGTGTCGTTTTGATCTTGTTGGTAAGAAGGCTTGGCAAAAAGTGGTGGTCTTCCAAAAATTATGCAGCTCTCCTGTGCATGCACGACTCCATATTTAGCTAAATTATCTGCAACATAATTTTGCTCTCTGTAGATATTTTGTAGAGGAGGACTATCCAGCTATAGGAGTAATAACTTGCAATCGTTAATAATATTAGTGTATTGCATTGTAGTTGAGTTAAACATACTGATTATTGCATGTGCATCTGTCTCAATGATGATTGGTTTGAGATGCTGTTGTACAGCAATTTTCAGCCCCATGAGCAGCGCTAGAAGTTCTGTCTGAACACTTGTCCCTTGATTTGATTTTCCTGCAAATCCTATAATCCAGTTGCCTTGGTGGTTTCGAAAAATACCACCAATACCATTTTTGTTATGATTAGATGAGCAAGACACATCAATGTTTAGTTTATAAGTATTATGGTTTGGGGGGATGCCATTTTATATATAAAGATGTTAGAGAATGATGTTTTAATATTGGATTTGTTAGAAAATAAAATTCCGCATACACTTCATTGTTCTTGTTTTACACTTCACAATTTTTCAAACTCTCTCAACTTATTTGCATTCAACTTTTTCTTGCTTTTACTCTTCTTTACCCTTCTTCTTCAAAGAACTCTTATTACCTGTGGGGATATACTATTAACCATATGATTTAGACATAGTATTATATTTTATTCTTTATGGAATAATTATTTATTTTATTTATTTAATTCAATAAAGTACTATTTTAAATAGATCATTTGTTACATGTGTGTCATTTTAGTTATGTTGTAGATAATTTAGTGTATGGAGTCTTAGTGTCACGATCCTAGTTCACCAACCGTGAACATGTCATGACGGCACCTGGTCCCCATGACCAGGTAAGCCTAATATTACGAAAATATATAATAATTGCGGGAAAATAGAGAAAATCAAATTAAATATCTAGAGGAAACTGTACTGAATGTAGCTCGGCATGTACAACTCCATATCACAAGTCTAAGACAATTCCTAAAACCCGAAAACTCACGGGCAACACAGGCTACAGAAGTGTATAGTAAGAACTCCAAACTCCAGAATATTTAACAACCGGAAGAAAGAAAACTAAGTACTATAGATAGAGTAAGAGGGAGACTCGTCGGTCTGCGGACGCAGCAGATATACCTCGAAGTCTCCATAGTCCTCCTGCCTCACTGATAGTGCGCCTGAGTAGAGGTATCTGGATAATCTACACATGAAAAACATGCGCAGGAAGGGCATGAGTACACCACAGTGGTAGTCAGTAAGTGCCAAGCCTAACCTCGGTTGGGTAGTGACGAGGAAGGTCAGGGCCCTACTGAGACAAAATATAATGATAATAATAATAATTAACAGTATAATAATCTGACAGAAATAATAAATACAGCAGTGAAATAAGGTATGTCAACGAGGAAATAACAACTACAAAGACAGAGTAAACACAACTCAATGTCAAAGATACCAATGAGGGTCTCCCAGGATACCGTCATGTAGCCCTTTCCTCAACTGTCCAGTGGATCTCTCGGGATACCGTCCCGTAGTCCAACTCATGTACCAAATCGAAGTATCTCCAAGAATACTGTCCTGTAGTCCAACCATTAATGTGGAGGGGGATCTCCCAGGATACAATCCCGTAGTCCTAAAGTAAAAGTGCAGGGGGATCTACCGGGAATTGAACCCGTAGTCCCAAAGTAAATAGACGGGAGCTACCGGAATCCCACATCCGTAGTCCCAATGTAGGTGCGCAACCACAGCCAGAAACAACCAAGGAATGAAGTACGAAAGACAAACAACAGATAGAACCTAGCCTAGCATGCTTCACGTAGTGCAGTCAAAACAACTTAAGTAATTAGACAGTCAAATCAGCTAAGCATGCTTTTTCCTAATCTAGCACAAGTCATAGCTTCAAATAGAATAAAGCAAATAAGAATAAGAACTAAATTTCCATAGCTTAAGTAAAAATTGGGATTTCATCAATCGGCTCAAGTACGCGCTTGTCACCTCACGTACAAGGCACTCAAATATCAAATAACAATCCTAAGGGAAAAGGTCCCCCACACAAGGTTAGACAAGCCACTTACCTCGAATCGGCTCAATATCACTAGGAACCATGCCTTTGCCACAAATATCCCACTCCAAATGGCCCAAATCTATTCAATTCAATTACACATCGTAAATAATATTACAAACAACCGATTCCAATATTAAATTTAAAGCTAGGACGCATAAATAGGTAAAATGACCAAAATGCCCCTCCATACAACATCTCGGAATCAAATAATGTTCACATTTTTATAACCCTCGTACTCTCACGAGTCTAACCGTATAAAAATCTCCCAAATCGGAGGTCAAATGCCCACTCAAAACTTGATAGTTTAGCCAATGAAGTTTCACCCAATTTTTCATCCAAAAATACGAAATTACGGAGGAAATTGTGATTATATTAGTGGGTTTTAGGCTTAAGAGAGTAGAGAATCATTACCCAATAGTTGTCTTTGAAAAACCTTCGAAATTTCTCCCAAATCCGAGCTCCCAAACTTGTATTTTGAAGAAAATGGCAAACCCTCGGATTTTGAAATGTTTAATACTGCCTAGTAGTTTGTTCAATGCGATCGCATGAAATGGGATGCGATCGCGTAGAGTAAAATTTTAAAGGCCCAAAATTTGGCCTATGCAAACGCAGGGAAAAGCCTACGATCGCAGAAGAAGAGAGGGCAGCCTTATGCGATCGCGGGGAAGGGAATGCGAATGCAGTGAAGGGAAAAGCTGACTTCCGCGATCGCATACCAGGAAATGCGATCGCGTAGAACAAAAATACCACCCTCCAAATTTACACTATGTGATCGTATAGGGTCACATGCGATCGCAGAGAAGAAAGTTCTGCAACATACTTGGACAAAATCTGCAATTTTCTACAACTCAATATTGCTCCATTGAGCACCTGAAACACACCTGAGTCCCCCGGGACCTCAACCAAACCTACGGACATATCCCATAACATCGTTCAAACTTGTACCTATCCTTAAACCACCTGAAACAACGCCGGAAACACGAATTAATCAAAGATTCAAGCCTAAGAACTTCAAATTCCAACAAAACACGCTTTCGATCAAAAACCTAACCAAACCTCGTCCGAATGACCTGAAATTTTGCACACACATCCCAAATGACATGACGAATCTACTGCAACTTCCGAAAGTACATTTCGACCCTCAGATCAAAAACTCACTATCGGACCAAAAACTTCAAAAATTCAAACTTCGGCATTTCAAGCCTAAATGAGCTACGAGCTTCCAAACTACATTCCGAACACGCTCCCAATTGCCCATCCAAAATAGCTACTGGATCCTCAACATAGGATAGATCCTTGTCCAACTGGACTGAACTGAAATCCAAAACGTGCGACGGATCACCATAATATCTCTGGAGCATCGAAACATGAAATACCGGATGAACTTCAGCTGGGCTGGGAAGTAAGGCAAGCTCATAAGCAACTTCCCCAACTCGCCTCAAGATCTCAAAAGGGCCAACAAACCTCGGAATCAGCTTTCCCTTCTTCCCAAACCTCATGACGCCTTTCATAGGCGAGACCCGAAGCAGCACCCGCTCACCAACCATATATGAAACATCACGAACCTTCTTATCCGCGTAACTCTTCTGTCTGGACTGGGTTGTACGGAGTCTATCCTGGATCACCTTAACCTTCTCCAATGCATCCTGAACCATCTCTGTGCCCAATAGCCTGGCCTCACCCGGCTCAAACCAACCCACCAGAGATCTACACCTCCTACCATATAAAGCCTAATACGGCGCCATCTGAATGCTGGACTGATAACTGTTGTTATAAGCAAACTCCGCCAATGGCAAGAAATGATCCCAAGACCCTCCAAACTCAATCACGCACGCACGGAGCATATTTTCCAGAATCAAAATGGTGCGCTAGGACTGTCCGTCCGTTTAGGGGGGAAATGTTATGCTCAACTCCACCCGAGTGCCTAACTCCTGCTGCACGGCTCTCCAGAACCGCGATGTAAACTGAGTACCTCTATCTGAAATGATAGAAACTGGAATACAATGCAAACAGACGATCTCCCTGATATAAATCTCCGCTAACCGCTCTGATGAATAAGTGGTACACACAGGAATGAAATGAGCGGACTTGGTCAGGCGATCCATAATGACCCAAATGGAATCAAACTTCTTCAAGGTCCGTGGAAGTCCAGATACAAAGTCCATGGTGATACGCTCCCACTTCCACTCCGGAATCTCTATCTGCTGAAGCAACCCACCCGGACGCTGGTGTTCATACTTCACCTGCTGGCAGTTGAGGCATCTAGACACATAATCCACTATATCCTTCTTTATCCGCCTCCACCAATAGTGCTGCCTCAAGTACTGATACATCTTCACGGCACCCGAATGGATGGAATACTGCGAACTATGGGCCTCTGCTAGAATCAACTCTCAAAGATCATCAACATTGGGCACACAAATCCGGTCATGCATCCTCAATACCCTATCATCCCCGATGGTCACATCTATGGCATCACCACGTTGGACCCTGTCCAGAAGGACAAGCAAATGAGGGTCACCATACTGCCGCTCCCTGATACGGCCAAATAGGGAAGATTGGGAAACCACACAGGCTAGGACCTGACTGGGCTCCGAGAGATCCAATCTCACGAACTGACTGGCTAAGCCTGAACATCCATTGCCATCGGCCAGTCTGAAGCTGGTAAATATGCCAAACTACCCAAACTCTCTGCCCGGTGACTCAAGGCATCTGCCACCACATTGGCCTTGCCCGGGTGATACAGGATAGTGATATCATAATCCTTCAACAACTCTAACCATCTCCTTTGACGCATATTCAGATCCTTTTGCTTGAGTAAATGCTGAAAACTCCGATGGTCGGTATAGATCTCACAAGGCACCCTGTACAAATAATAATGCCAGATCTTTAAGGCTTGAACAATAGCAACTAACTCAAGGTCGTGGATAGGGTAATTCTTTTCATGTATCCTCAACTGTCTAGACGCATAGGCAATCACCCTACCGTCCTGAATCAACACCGCTCCAGGCCCAACCCGCGAGGCATCACAATAAACTGTATAAGACCTTGAACTGGTAGGTAGCATCAAGATTGGGGCCGAAGTCAAAGCTGTCTTGAGCCTTTGAAAGCTCGCCTCACACTCCTCTGTCCACTAAAATGGGGCACCCTTTTGGGTCAGTCTAGTTATAGGGGCCGCAATCGATGAAAACCCCTCTACAAAGCGACGGTGATAACCCGCCAAGCTAAGGAAACTGCGAATCTCTGTAGCTGATGAGGGCCTGAGTCAACTCTGGATGGCCTCCACCTTCCTCAAATCCACCCGAATGCCCTCACTCGATACCATATGGCCTAGGAATGCCACCGAACTCAACCAAAACTCACATTTTGAGAACTTTGCATATAATTTCTTCTCTCTCAGGGTCTGAAGCACTATCCTCAGGTGCTGCTCATAATCTTCCCGACTCTGGGAATACACCAGAATATCATCAATGAAAACAATAACGAATGAGTCAAGATATGGCCTGGACACACTGTGCATCAAATGCATAAAAGCTGTTGGGGCATTAGTCAGCCCGAATGACATAACAATGAACTCGTAATGACCATACCGAGTTCTGAAGGCAGTCTTCGGGATATCTGGCTCTCGAATCTTCAATTGATGGTAACCTGAGTGCAAATCAATCTTGGAAAACACCTGTGCGCCCTGAAGCTAGTCAAACAGGTCATTAATACGAGGCAAAGGATAACGGTTCTTCATGTAACTTTGTTCAGCTGGCGATAATCAATGCACATACGCATAGAACCATCCTTCTTCTTCACAAACAAGACAGGAGCACCCTACGATGAAACACTAGGTCGAATAAAACCCTTACCAAGCAATTCCTGCAATAGATCCTTCAACTCCTTCAACTCAGGAGGAGCCATGCGATATGGAGGAATGGAAATGGGTTGAGTTCCCGGCAACAGATCAATGCCAAAATCAATGTCTCTATCGGGCGGCATGCCCGGAATATCAGCTGGAAACACATCGGGGAAATCCCGTACCACTGGAACTGAATTAACAGAAGGGGTATCAACACTGACATCTCTCACATAAGCTAAATACGCGACACACCCCTTCTCAACCATACGCTGAGCTTTAAGAAAAGAGATAACTCTACTGGGAGTGTGATCTAAAGTACCACTCCTCTCTCGACGGCGACCTCTATCTCCCCGACCCCTGCCCCTGGCTGGCTGGGTAGGTGGGGTAGCAGCTGGAGCTGTGATCATGGCCTAAGAACTCTGAGGAGCCCGATGTGGCTGAGCAGTCTGTGAAGATGCACCCCTACCAAGTCTGGGGCAGTCCCTAACTATATGACGTGTAGCTCTACACTCGAAGCAAGCCCTGGGAGGACACAGTGGCTGTGGTTGTGACTGGCTGAGGCTAGGCCTGCTGGACTGACCTCTGGAAGTACCCCGTGCAGGAGGCGCGCTAGAAACTGGAGGCACATAATAAGGCTCCTGAGGTGTGGGAGTAGCTAGAGTACTGCCGGCTGCTGGTAAAGCTGAATGTACAGGGCGAACAGAATAACCTCTGTCATAACGACCTGCTGATGGGGTACGGGCACTAGAGTAGTTACCCGACTCTCAAGACCTCTTGGCCTCCCTTTACCCTCACTCCCTGGCGAGCATACCCTAAATCCTCCTAGCAATGCTCACTACCTGCTTATAAGGAATGTCCATCTCCAACTCACGAGCCATGCTAGATTTGATGGGTGGAATAAGACCCTCGATGAACCTGCGAACTCTCTCCTGAACTGTGGCAACCAAGGTCGGTGCATGTCTGGCCAACCTGGTATAGCGGATGGCATACTCTGAAACTGTCATAGAACCCTGGCGCAAGTGCTCAAACTCCGCGCGCCATGAATCCCTGAGGCTCTGGGAAACAAACTCTCTCATAAATATGCCCGAGAATTGGGTCCAAGTCAGTAAAGTAGCCTCGATTGGACTGTCTAACTCATAAGTACGCCACCAATCATAGGCGGCTCCCCGAAACTGAAAAGCAGTGAAAGAAACCCCGCTGGAATCCACTATGCCCATAGTGCGAAGAATACGATGACACTCCTCCAAAAATCCTAAGGCATCATCTGATGCTAAGCCACTGAACACTGGGGGATCATATTTCTCGAACCTCTCTAGTCTCCGCTACTCATCCTCTGAAGCAGCTGACCCATCCTCGGGCTGAACTAGTGCTGCAGGTGGTGCGGGAATAATCTCGGGAGCCTGCTCAACCTGCACTCACTGCTCAGGAGTGCGGACGGCGGGAGTCTGTGCTCCTCCCCCGGCCTGGGATATGGCTGCAGCGAAGGGAAGCAACCCTACCTGAGCTAATGTGGTGTACATGCTCATGAACTGAGCCAAAGTATCCTGGAGCGCTGGAGTAGTAGTGGCAATGGTAGGTGTACCAGGTGACTGGTCTCCGACTGAGTATGTTGGTGGTACCTCGACGGCAACCCGCGTGGGTGCTCTGGCTGCACCGCGTGCGCGTCCTCGACCTCTACCCCGACCTCGGCCTCTGACGGTTGCAGCAGGGGGCGCAAGTGCCTGGTCATCTCGTGTAGCACGTGTCCTCACCATCTATGAGAGAATAGAAGACAAAAGTTTAGAATTGATGTCAAAATATCGCATGACAAGGAATTCAAATGAAATGAAGACTTTCCTAAACAGTTACGTAGCCTCTCGTAGATAAATACAGACGTCTCCGTACCGATCAGCGAGACTCTAATAAACCGGCATGTGTTTCGTGACTCCTATAAACCTAGAGCTCTGATACCAACTTGTCACGACCCTAGTTCACCAACCGTGAACATGTCATGACGGCACCTGGTCCCCATGACCAGGTAAGCCTAATATTGTGGAAATATATAATAATTGCGGGAAAATAGAGAAAACAAAATTAAATATCTAGAGGAAACTGTACTGAATGCCGCTCGGCATGTACAACTCAATATCACAAGTCTAAGACAATTCCCAAAACCCGAAAACTCACGGGCAACACAGGCTACAGAAGTGTATAGTAAGGACTCCAAACTCCAGAAAATATCTAACAACCAGAAAAAAGAAAACTAAGTACTATAGATAGAGTAACAGGGAGACTCGTCGGTCTGCGGACACAGCAGATCTACCTCGAAGTCTCCGTAGTCCTCTTCCTGAGTAGAGGTACCTAGATGATCTGCACATGAAAAACATGCGCAGGAAGGGCATGAGTACACCACAGCGGTACTTAGTAAGTGTTAAGCCTAACCTCGGTTGGGTAGTGACGAGGAAGGTCAGGGCCCTACTGAGACAAAATATAATAATAATAATAATAATAATAATTAACAGTATAATAATGTGACAGAAATAATAAATATAGCAGTGAAATAAGGCAGGTCAACGAGGCAATAACAACTACAAAGACAGAGTAAACACAGAGTAAACACAGCTCAATGTCAAAGATACCAATGAGGGTCACCCAGGATACCGTCCTGTAGCCTTTTCCTCAACTGTCCAGTGGATCTCCCGGGATACCGTCCCGTAGTCCAACTCATGTACCAAATCGAAGGATCTCCCGGAATATCGTCCCGTAGTCCAACCATTAATATGCAGGGGGATCTCCCGGGATACCGTCCCGTTGTCCCAAAGTAAAAGTGCAGGGGGATCTACCGGGAATCGAACTCGTAGTCCCAAAGTAAACAGACAAGGGGGGAGCTACCGGAATCCTACATCCGTAGTCCCAATGTAGGAGCGCAACCACAGCTAGAAACAACCAAGAAATGAAGTACGAAAGACAAACAACAGATAGAACCTATCCTAGCATGCTTCACGTAGTGCAGTCAAAAAAACTTAAGCAATTAGACAGTCAAATCAGCTAAGCATGCTTTTTCCTAATCTAGCACAAGTCATAGCTTCAAATAGAATAAAGCAAATAAGAATAAGAACTAAATTTCCATAGCTTAAGTAAAAACCTGGATTTCATCAATCGGCTCAAGTACGCGCTCGTCACCTCACGTACAAGGCACTCAAATATCAAATAACAATCCTAAGGGAAAAGGTCCCCCACACAAGGTCAGACAAGCCACTTACCTCGAAGCGGCTCAATATCACTAGGAACCACGCCTTTGCCAAGAGTATCCGACTCCAAATGGCCCAAATCTATTCAATTCAATTACACATCGTAAATAATATTGCAAACAACTGATTCCACTATTAAATATAAAGCTAGGGCGCAAAAATAGGTAAAATAACCAAAATACCCCTCCGGCTAACGTCTCGGAATCTAATGATTTTCACATTTTTAGAATCCTCATACTCTCACGAGTCTAACCATATAAAAATCTCCCAATCGGAGGTCAAATTCCCACTCAAAACTCGATAGTTTAGCCAATAAAGTTTCACCCAATTTTTCATCCAAAAATCCGAAATTAAGGAGGAAATTGTGTTTAGATTAGTGGGTTTTAGGCTTAAGGGAGTAGAGAATCATTACCTAGTAGTTGTCTTTGAAAAACCTTCGAAATTGCTCCCAAACTTGTATTTTGAAGAAAATGGCAAACCCTCAGATTTTGAAATGTTTAATACTGCCCAGTGGTTTGTTCAATGCGATCACGTAGAGTAAAATTCTAAAGGCCGAAAATTTGGCCTATGTGAACGCAGGGAAAAGCCTGCGATCGCAGAAGAAGAGAGGGCATCCTTATGCGATCGGGGGGAAGGGAATGCGAACACAGTGAAGGAAAAGGCTGACTTCCGCGATCGCATACCAAGAAATGCGATCACGTAGAACAAAAATACCACCCTCCAAATTTACACTATGCGATCGCATAGGGTCACCTGCGATCGCAGAGAAGAAAGTTCTGCAACAGACCTAGAAAAAATCTGCAATTTTCTACAACTCAATATTGCTCCGTTGAGCACCCGAAACACACCCGAGGCTCCCGGGACCTCAACCAAATCTACGAACATATCCCATAACATCGTTTAAACTTGTACCAATACTTAAACCACCTAAAACAATGCCAAAAATATGAATTAATCAAAGATTCAAGCCTAAGAACTTCAAATTCTAACAAAACACGCTTTCGATCAAAAACCTAACTAAACCTCGTCCGAATGACCTGAAATTTTGCACACACATCCCAAATGACATGACGGAGCTGCTGCAACTTCCGGAATTTCATTTCGACCCTCTGATCAAAAACTCACTATCGGACCGGAAACTTCAAAAATTCAAACTTCGGCATTTCAAGCCTAAATGAGCTACGAGCTTCCAAAATACATTTCAAACACGCTCCCAACCCCGAAATCACCTAACGGAGCTAACGGAACCATCGGATTTCCATTATGAGGTCGTCTTCAAAATTTTCCAACTATCGACCATTTTTCAACACTTAAGCTCTCATTTAGGGACTAATGTCCCAAAACACTCTGAATCCTAACACCGAACGTCCCGACAAACCAAAATAGCAGAAATGAACTTAGGGGAAGCAGTTAATGGGGAATCGGGGCATAAATTCCAAAAATGACCGGCCGGGTCGTTACACTTAACTCATGCACGAAAGATTAAATTGTTGGTTCTCATAATTAATAAACTATGTTCACAATCAAAGATATTGTTGGATAAAATATCTTGATCATTGTAACACAAGATTATAGTATAATTTGTCTTGATTAGGGGAGTAGTTTTACTCCAACTTCTTGTGCTAGTATACTTAGTGTATATTGAACGAACAAAGTAGAGAAAAATATTTTTCTACTGAATATATAAAACATTTTCTCTAATTCATTAAATAAGCTTATACTCCTAATCTTGATATAATTATTATGATTAATTCAATTTTTTTTTATTGTTTTGATTTATCAAAAGGTATGACTCTATTTAAAGTTAGTGTATGCCTAATAGATTGGATAATAACAAATAACAATTTATGTACAATAATTAGTTGATAGAATCCATGACTCGATTTTGAGTTTGGTGATACCCTTCTATGCAAGCTTATAAGTTTTCATGTAAAAATCCGTCCGTTGGATTTTGTATCCGTCACGTGAAATAGTTTAAGCGGAATTGTAAATAATTTAATTAGTTGATTAAATTAAATTTTAGTGATTTAATTTAATCAACTGGTATTTGAGATTTTAATATAGGGAGTTAAAATAAGTATTATTGAATTTAATTATAGTAAGGATTAATTCATGTTAATTTTAAATTAATGCTATAATTGGTGGCCTCTTATTATTTCGATGGTCCCTGCTATACCTAGTAAAACTCTGGACAAGACTTTGGTAAAAAGTGACTTGGGAGAAAAGTCATCTAGTAGAGTTGGAGTAGGATTCTACTTGTAAAAGCAGAATCCTACACGTTTTTGAAGCTGAATTTCGTTCAAAAATAAGTCTATTAAAGGAAGACTAATTTCACTAAATAACTCACCTTTTAGAGTTGTATTGTTCTTGCCCACTCAAAAGCAAAAATCATCCAAGATTTTACTAGGCAAATAGCAGAAGACTGCAGCCCTGGATTCTTGCTGTTTGGAAGATCTGTGAAACTATTTCAAGAGGTTAGTGCTTCTAATCTCATTATTATTGTGTTGTCTAGTTTACATGTATTTGATGTCTGAATTTTATGATTGCTTCCGCTGCGCATGTTCTATTAGACGTCGTCTTACATCTAACTAGATAATGTAATACAACATGAATACAGTAAAATGTGTTGTTTATTGATATATGTTTGGAATGATTATTCTATGTCAAAAACGTGATAGTATTTATCAGTATCTTAATTCTGTAATTATGAAATTATGAATTAATATACACATGTATAAACAGTGGTGTTATATGGCAGTCTGTTTAATTAAGTTTTTTTATCAAGAGCAATCTTTTTTTTAATTAAAAACGTGAATATTTTTTATTGCTATTAATTATGTAATATGGGTTAATATATATATGCACAAATAGTGAATTAATTCCATTAATCTATTTTAGTTGCGTTTTGTCCATATTCACAATGTTATATTGATAAAAACTTGATTGTTTTTATGATATTAGTTATGTAATTTTGGATTAATATACAAAATTATGAACAATGGCGTTTTTTTACTAGTGAAAAACATACTGCTTTTACAATTCTGTCTAAAAATGTTTTCATTAAATAAAAATAAAAAATATTATTTTGAGTTCTGAAATCATGTGTTAACATACATCAGTATATTATGTGATTTGAATAAGTCAAAATAATAAAAATCCTTAAAATGCCAAAACTGAATTCTAGAAATTGATCTTGATTTTAGAATTCTGAAATTCTGTCGAACTCCTATTGATCTAAAATTTGATAGGTTCATTGAAAACGGCCCAGTGAGCAATTGTAATGATGTGGCCGGTCGTTTTGAGCCCTAGCGCATCGTTCAGCAACCTGAGGCCATGAGCAGCTTCAATTCAGGTATTAGGACTTGTATGCGTGGTCAGAATTGAGTTTCAGGAAGTTCGAAGTTGATTTGGGAAGAGAATTCTCATTTCGGAAGCTTAAAGTTGAAAGAATTAACTAGGATGGGATTTTTGAGTAAACGACCCCGGAATCAAGATCTGAAGGTTCCAGCAGGTTCGTATGATGATTTTGAATTTGGGCGTATGCCCGGTTCGGGTTTTGGATAACTCGGGAGCATTTTGACACCTATTATGGAAGTTAGCATTTTAGAAGAAATTTCATAAGTTTGACTTGAAGTGCATTTCAGTGTTATTGATGTCCATTTGAGATTCTGAGTCAGTGAATAGCTCAGTATGGTGATTCTGAAGTTGGGAGCGCGATCGGAAGTGAATTCGAAGGTCCGTAGGTCATTTTTGAGTCATTTGGCTAAAGATAGAAATTTGAAAGTTTTTGAAAAGTTTGAACGGAAGTGGACTTTTTGGTATCAGGGTCGGAATCTAATTCCGGAAGTTGGAATAGGTCTGTAATGTCGAATATGACTTGTGTGCAAAATTTAAGGTCAATCGGACGTGATTTGACAGGTTTCGGCATCGAGAGTAGAAGTTTGAAATTCTAAAGTACATAAAGCTTGGTGTGACGACCCGACCCGCTGTCTCATGAGTTACCGCTCCGTTTCCCACCTTTTCTACTTCTTTATGCTTCATTATCAGTTTCTTGTGTGAACGAGTTGGTTTGGATTAGTTTTAGAAGGAAATGAGACACTTAGTCTCTTTAAGAAAGGCTTAGTTTGGAAAAGTCAACCGGATGTTGACTTATGTGTTAGAAGACTCGGATATGGATTCTGATAATTCGGTTAGCTTCGGAGGATGATTTTTGACTTAGAAGTGTGATCGGAAGTGATTTTGGAGGTCCAGTGTAGAATTAGGCTTGAATTGGCGAAGTTAGTATTTTGGCGATTTCCGGTTGATAGGTGAGATTTTGATCCGAGGGTCGGAATGGAATTCCGAGAGTTGCTATAGCTTCATTAGGTGATTTGGGATGGATTTCAAGGGGTTTTGATAAGGTATGGATTGTTGGACTTAAAATACGATTTTATGGTGTTAATACATGGATTTGGACTGAAAATCTAAGAAAATTATGGACAAAAATGGTGGTTTAGGGATTGAAACTTAAGAGAGCAAAAAATGGGATTTGTGGGATCATTTGGACTCCGATTTTGATATTCTTCATATGTATAGACTCGTGGTGAGATAAGGAACCCATTAATGTAAAATTTTCTGAATTTCGAGAAGTGGGATCGGGGCTTGCTAAATTCGAGATTTTTAATATTTTTTTATTGTTTTCGATTGGGTATTGTTCCATTGGCATATTATGACATATTCGTTGTGGTTTTGGTCAGATTCGATGCGCGAGGAGGCCGATTTGAGAGGCAAGGGCATAGCGAGCTAGAGCTTTAGCCGGTTTGAGGTGAGTAATGATTGTAAATAATATCTTAAGGGTTTGAAACCTTGGGTTGCACACCGTAGTGCTATATTGAGGTGACTTGCACGCCGGATTGCGAGCGTAGGGTAGAGCACTGTTGGGGGATTGTGACTTGGTTCATCCCGATTGATGATTTTACCGCGTATTTGACTGAAACTTATTTGTTATTATCATGATTTGGGTTGATTGCCATATTTGGGCTTCGTGCCAATTATTTGAACCATTCAGGGATTTTTATCACTATTTCCTCAATGTTTGACGCATTATTTGAACTCAGTCCTGTTGATATCTACTGTTTTACAAAGTCAGCCAATTTTACTCAGATTTGAAACTTAAATGACATTTCTAAATGATATTTTTGGCTGAGAACTACTGTTTAACAAATTCCCAAGAGGCTTGTGATGATTTTTTTAGATTAAGTGAGGTCGAGGGCCATATGTGAGGATATGCTGAGTGATATGAGGCCGAGGGCCTGAGATGCTTTATATGCCACGAGGTGGCTTGAGTGATGTGAGGCCGAGTGCCGAGTGAGATAAGGCCGAGGGCCTATACTTGATGCCACGAGATGGCTTGATATTGCGCTTGGGTCGTAAGGGGCCCCTCCCGGAGTCTGCACACCCTTAGTGAGCGCTGTCGACGATAAATGGATCGGGCTGCACGCCGCAGTGATATGTGGATCGGGATGCATGTCGCAGCGGTACTGGTATTGTTTGATGTGTTTACCTTATTTCATTTGTCTTCCATTATCTGTTATTTGTGCTACTTCTTGCAATATTTACCTGACATTCTGGCATTATCTGATAACTGAGTGTTGTGCTTGAGGGGTGGAATTTTGTGCTTATCTGCACTATTTGTTTTGTATTCATTTGCGTAACCACTGAAAAAGTCATTTTCAAAAGAGGTTTAAACTGAGCTAAGATGTTTCTCTAAAGATTTCACAGCTTCACTGTTTTCTAAAAAGGGTTTACACTGCTTCTATACAGCATAATGATTTGTCATACGTGATTTCTTACCGCTCAGTTGTTATTTACCTTTATTATGCACTGAGTTGGAGTACTCACTTTACTCCCTGCACCCCGTGTGCAGATGCAGGTATTTATTCGCCCAGTAGCGGGTTTGGCTTATCAGAGTCAGAGATATAGGAGTTTAACGAGGTGACTGCCAGCGTTCGTGGCACCGTTTCTTTTTCTCTCTTTTGTTCAGTATTCTGGCTTTGTATATTTTAGGCCTTGTAGTTGGATTTACACTCTAATAGATGATCGTGGCTTGTGACACCTCGGTTTGGGCTGTGTCGGGATGGTTTCCCTTGTTATTATCGTTGTTTCCGCAGCTATGGCTATCTTAAACATGTTTTTGATTTGTTAATGTTAATTAATTGTTTCAAAAGAGGCGTTTGCGTTGTTCTGGCTAGCCTTGTCTTCATGAGAGGCGCCATCACGGCCGGGTTCGGGAATCGGGTCGTGACACTTGGATTGGAGGTCGATTCATGATTTTAGCGTTGTTTGATGTGATTTGAGGCCTTGAGCTAGTCCGTAATGTGTTTTGGGACTGGTTGGTATGCTTGGTTGGGGTCCCGGGGGCCTCGGGTGGATTTCGGGTGATTGACAGATCGAGAATTGAATTTTTAGAAGGCTGAGGTTGCTGGTTGTTGTCATAACTGCACCTGCGAGAATTGGCTTGCAGATGCGGTTTGGACCAAAGTGAGGGAGGCCGCATATGCGGTCGAGGAGTCGCATATGCGGAACCGCACCTGCAGCGGTTAAGTCGCAGAAGCGGAAGAGGGGTAGCCTGGTGAGCACCGCATATGGGGTCATGTAGCCGCAGAAGCGGAACCGCATCTGCGGAAGGAGGAGCGCAGAGGCGGAGGTAGGAGACTTGAGGAAAGACCGCAGATGCGGCCATTGGCCCGCACCTGCGGAACCGCGAAAGCGGTCATAGGACCGCAGGTGCGGAAAGTGCTGGAGGCAGTGGTTCTTTTAAAAATCGGGGGATTTGGTCATTTGCCCCTATTTTCCATTTGGTGTGTGCAATTTTGGATAGCTTCAAGTGGGATTTTTCATCATCAATGATAAGGCAAGCTAATCCCATACATCTTGAGTTAAATACATCGATTATGTATAGATTTTAGTATGTAAATGGGAAGAAATTTGGGGTTTTGGTAGAAAGACCTAGAAATATATATTCTTGGAATTTGACCACTATTTTGGGTATGAAATTAAGATAAAATTATATATTTGAGTTCGTAGGGCTATGGGTAAAAATTATTCTTCAAAAATTTAGGAATCCGGGCACGTGGGCACGGGGCAATTTTGTCAACTTTTTGATCGGGGTTAGGAATTGTTATAATTTGGATTATAATAAGTACCTTAGCATATATTAATGGGTTTACATAATTATTTGCTAGTTTTGGAGCGTTGTGCATCGATTCGAGTCTTTGGAAGGGCGTGGAATGTCGGTTATGGATCTTCAGAGCGAGGTGAGTCTCCTTTCTAACCTTGTAAGAGGGAATTGTCCCCATAGGTAGTTAATTGATTATGTGCTCCTATTTGTGGGGGCTACGTACGCACGATGTGACAAGAGTCCGTGCATAGCAACTGTTATACTATTGTCTGGGTAGCCTAGGACCCAAAGGCATGCTATACTTGGAATAATTGCAATCATTGACAGCCTGTACTGCTTAAATCACATCGAATTAGTAAATGTATTTCTAAAAAGGTTTAAACTTTATTTCCCTAAATTATTAAAGAGAATTGGCCTTTCTTTGGATAATTGCTCCATGTTGACTTCTTGATTGACTGTCTGATTGTGTGTTTTTATTTTTGGAATGGGCCGAATGCCTCGGTAGATTAAATAGATGCATCTATACGCGCGTCGTCAACCCTTGGCAAGTGCATAGTTTATTTCTGTTGGATCGGGCCGTCGCCTCGGCATAATATGCACATGCTTGCATTGCTTATCCTAAAACTTATTGGAGTTGATATTGCCTTTATGGCCTGCTATAAAGTAATAAAGATACTGAACAGTAAATCTTGGGATTTCCTTATTATTTGAGAAGGTGTTATCTGTTGTCTTGCTCTATGAGTTAAAATTGCTAGATAAATCCATGTTTTCCTCACATCTTCACCATATTATTATTGGACCACTAGTAAGTGTCGAAGTCGACCATCTCGTCTCTACTTCTTTGAGATTAGACTGGATACTCATTGAGTACACGTTATTTTCGTACTCATACTACACTTCTGTGCACTTTTATTGCACAGGCATATGCATCTCTAGTGGCCTACTGGGCGTAGCAGCATGGTTGATACGAAGACTTAGGTGAGTTGCACTTCTCGTGGCGACCCGCAGCCAGCAAAGTCTTTTTCAGTTTTCTGTATTTATTTTCTGTCCAATATTGTATTCCGGATAGTTGTTGTATTATATTATTTCCTAGAAATTGCTCATGCACTCATGACACCGGGTTCTGGTATGGTTGTAGGATTGTTCAATATTGAATTGGTTAAAGACGTTTTTCTTATTTCGATGAATTTCATTACTTGATGTTTAAATGTATAAAAGCAACGATTTCCATAAGTTTTAAAACAAGAAGTTTCTAGTTATTGGTCGTTGGTTTTCCTGACAATGGTGTCCGGCGCCATCACACGCCTTAGTGAATTCTGGGTCGTGACAGCAATAGTCAAAGCCCATGAGGTATGTCGGTTTTTGGGCATTCGGGTCATTTAAATGGGTTTTTGGCCATTTTTCTATTTTCTGGAAAAAAAATTTAATAAAAAAAAATTTAAAGAAATCTGTGATGGTAGGGTTGGATTCCCTAAGTTTCCAATCATGTTTTACGGTAATATAATGAATTTATATATTTACATAGGTCTTCTTCCACATCGGATAAATTCATTATAGATGATTGTTGTAGTTTTGCCTCTAATTATTTGATTACTTGTATTAACTCTCCAACTGAGTTACATGTTGATTTAATGAAGTTAGAGTTTATAAAAGTAATATTTACCTATCTTAAATTAACAGTTTACTCTCCATCTGAGTTGGTCCTGTTTAAATTTATGGGGTTAATATCTGACTTCACTCATATATTTTGTATGAATAGTTCAGTTTCCCTGACGAATCTAACTTTTCAATGAGCATGGTTATATGTGTAATGTGATGTTTTGAATTTAATTATTTTAAATACATTACTAATGATCTATTTAATGTGAATATCTCCCAGATTAACCATGGCTTCATTCAACCCACTTACCTAATTTTGAACCAAAACAAGTTAGAATGACCGAATTTTGTTTACTGGAAAAGGAACCTTGATATTGTCCTAACTGCTGAAGGTTACAAATTTGTAATCACTGAGGAGTGCCCAGAAAAATCTAAAAATGCTACTAATGATCAGATTAAGGCCTATGACAAATGGATTAAGGTTGATGAGATGACGCGATGTTACATTCTTGCCTTGCAACATCAGCATCAGTCTATAGGGTCTGCTTATGATATGCTCGAAGGTCTCAAAGAGATGTTCGGTGAGCAAAATCGTGCAGCTAAGCAGACAACCATGAAAGCCCTTTTGAACACCAAGATGGCTAAAGGATCATTAGTCAGGGACCATGTTCTGAAGATGATGAGTCTTCTGAATGAACCGGAGGTCCTTGGAGCTATGATTGATAAGGAGTCTCAAGTTGAGATGGTCCTACAGACTCTGCATGATAGTTTTCAACAGTTTCGCTTGAAATATAATATAAACAAAATGGATTTGTCACTAGCGAAATTGTTGAATGAGCTGCAAGCGGCAGAATCTATTATCAAACAACAAGCTCCAGTTGTGGCACTCAATGTAGAGAAAGCTTCGATTTCTAAGTCGAAAGGTAATAAAAAAATAAGAAAGCTCAAAAGGTTTTGGCACCCGGTGGTGCGGCTGGTGTGAAAAAGCCCAAAGGCAAGTGCTATCATTACAAGCAACCTGGGCATCACAAGAAGCAATGCCCTGCCTATCTGGCAAAGTTGAATAAGCAAGGTAATTCAAATTTAAATGTTGTTGAAACTTGTTTAGAGGCTGTTTCTACCATGTTTTGGTGTGTAGATTCGGGATCCACTAATCACATTTGCACTACTTTGTAGGGGTTTCGGGAAATGCGAATGCTAAGTGAGAATGAAGTTAGCATTTTTCAAGCCAATGGTGAGCCAACACTAGCTTTAGCTTTAGGAGATATTAGAGTTTCGTTTAGTAGTGATAGAGTTTTAGTTTTAAAAGATGTTCTCTATGCACCTTATATTACAAGAAATTTGATTTCGGTTTCAAAAATAATGGATGTTGGTTATAATATTTATTTTGCTAATAACTCTGATGTTATTAAGTTTAATAAATATTTTATCTACACTGTTGCTAGAGTACATGACCTTTTTATTCTTGATATATATCCTCATGTGGTACAACAACCAAAAGAACTAAATAATATTAATCTACCACATAAAAGAAAATGTATTTCTGAATTGAATCAAACATATTTGTGGCACTTACGTCTAGATCATATAAATCTAAATAGGATTTCGGGATTGGTCTCTGATGGACCATTGAGTTCGTTGAAAGTGGAGTCACTACTAACATGCGAATCCTGTTTAGAAGGTAAAATGACCAAGAGACATTTCCCCTGAAAAGGAAATAGAGCCAGTGATAAGCTAGAATTAATTCAGTCTGACTTGTGTGGACCTATGAATATACAAGCAATAGGTGGTTTTGAGTATTTTGGGACTTTCGCAGATGATTACTCAAAATATGGATATATTTATCTATTGCGACGTAAGTCTAAATGCTTTGAGAAATTCAAAGAATTTAAGACGGAAACAGAGAAACGGAATGATAAATATATCAAAACATTGCGATCCGATCGTGGTGGTGAATACCTTTCTGCGGAATTCACAAAATACTTATGTCACGACCCAAACCTCGGTCGTAATGGCGCCCAACACCTTGTTAGGCAAGCCCGCCCATTCAAACACTCTCAACCCAAAATACGAAGCCCTTATTAGTTATTTGAATTTAAAACGTCAGTGAAGCAAAATTTCAATCTGTGATAGTAATAGAAAGAGTGCGGAAACCATAATAATATCAATAAAGCCCCTATCAAATCTGGCATCACGAGTCAGAGCCTCTAGATACAACTGAGCAACATCCTATACATATGAAAGTCTAGATGCGGAAGAAAAGAAAGACAAGAGGAGAAATCGGGTCCTGCGGACGCCAGGCAGCTACCTCTATGACTCCGATAAATATACTGGGCAGCAACAACAACTCAACTATGCCTCTGGGATCCCTGTATCTGCGCACAAGGTGCAGAGAGTAAAGTGAGTACTCCGACTCAGATAGTAATAGCAATAAATAACAACTGAAAGTAAGAATTCTCGTAAAAACACTACACAGTTCTATAACCTACAGTAAAGGCAGTGTATAACAGCTAAGCAGGGAAAACAGGTGAAAATCTCTCAAGGTCCGGCAATTTACCAACACTGCTGTGGTGCGCAGCCCGATCCGTACATAATATTGATGCGGCGTGCAACCCGATCCAATATTAGTATATACTGCTGTGGCGCGCAGCACGATCCAATAATAATAGTCGAATGCGCTCACTGGGGGTGTGCAGACTCCGGAGGGGCTCCTACAGCCCAAGCGGTATAATACTGCAGCGTGCAGTCCGATCCATATACTATATCACTGCGGCGTGCAGTCCGATCCATATGATATACTACTGCGGCATGCCGTCCAATCCATATCTCAGTCAATATAGACTTCGCCTCTCGGGCCCACTCAGCTAAGACGGGGTTTCCAACCCCAGGTATTCCTCATTTAGAGTGCATATTGTTAAGGCCAGTTCATATTATGTTTTTTTTTTCAGTTAAGAATATGACTGAGAGTATGATTTCAACATGTAAGGTGTGGTCAATTAGCTCAACATGCTCCCTAAGGTTTCTACAGATCGGCACAAAGCCCCAAACATGGCACCTAGCCCAAAATATACTGATATTAACTCAGTCTCAATCAAAAGTACAGTAGAGTCATCAATCGGGATGGACCGAGTCCGAATCCCCAGTAGTAACATCACCACGCTCATCATACAGCGCGTATCTCATCTCAACATAGCACTACATAGTGCGAATACGGGGTTTCAAACACTCAGAACATCATTTATAACCATTACTCACCTCAAGTCGGCTGAAATCCTAGCTCGCCTTGTGCTTCCCACGCAAATCGACCTCCTCGTGTGTAGAATCTGACCAAAACCACAAGGAATATGTTATAATAAGCTAATGGGACATAACCCAATTGAAAGAACTCGAAAAACACCCAAAAACACGAAGTTGGCAAAACCTGAGCCCCGGGCCCACTTCTCGAAAAATTACGAAATTCACATCACCGGATTCCTCGTCTAGCCACGAGTCCGTACTTATAAAATTCATCAAAATCGGAGTTCAAATTCCCCTTCAAATTCCAAATTTACATTCCAAAAACCAAGCCCTAGTTCTTCAAATTTTTACCCAAATTTCTGAGAATTAAAGGTTGAATCTTCAATAAAATCGCTCCAATCACTTCCCGTCAAAATCCCCTTCAAACTCTACCAAAAAGCTCTCAAGGTGGTTCAAAAATGGAGGAAATATCAAATGGGCCGTGGATGAAATGTCCTTATAAAACCCTTTTGTTATTGCCCAGCAACTTCCGCTACTGCGGCCACACAACCGCTTCTTCAGTTACCGCTCTTGCGGTCTCTTTCCGCTTTTACGGACTTTCACTTAAGGGGCATGACCGCTTCTGCGGTCCAAAACTCGCACCCGCGATACCGCTCCTGCTGTCAAGGCTTCCGCTTATGCGGAACCAGCCCTGAGCTCAAATTCTGCTTTTGCGCCTGCCCGTCCGCTTCTGCGATACCGCACCTGCGGTCCCAAAACCGCAGGTGCGAAAACACCAGATATCAACAACCTTCAGCAACACACAAGTCCAATTTTCTTCCCGTTGGCCATCCGGAATCACCTCGAGGCCCCCGGGACCTCAACCAAAAGCACCAACATATCCCAAAACATCATACGAACTTGTTCCAATCATCAAAACACATCAAACAACGCAAAAACCATCAATTCGCATCGGATTTAAGCCTAAGTTTCTTCAAAACTTCCAAAACTCACATTCGATCAAAATCCCAACCAAACGACGTCCGAATGACCTGAAATTTTGCACACATATCCAAAATCACCTAACGAAGCTACAGCAACTCTCGGAATTCCATTCCGACCCTCGGATCAAAATCTCACCTATCAACCGGAATTCGCCAAAATTCAAACTTCACCAATTCAAGCCTAATTCTACACCGGACCTCCAAATTCAATTCCGATCGCACTCCTAAGTCACAAATCAACCCCCGAATCTAACCGAATCATCAGAATTCACATCCGAGCGCTCTAACCATATAGTCAACTTTCGATTGACTTTTTCAAAACAAGCTTCCTTCTAAGAGGCTAAGTGCCTTATTTCCAACTAAAACCAATCTAATTCTACCCGATCAACTCAAATACTGATATTGAAACATGGAGCAATACAATATGGGGAAAATAGGGCGGTAACTCACGTGACGATGGGCCGGGTCATCACATCCTCCCCAACTAAAACAAACGCTCGTCCTCGAGCGGGTCAAGAAATATACCTGGAATCTCAAACAAGTGAGGATATCTGCTCCGCATCTCCCGCTTGGTCTCCCAAGTGGCCTCCTCCACGGGCCGACCTCTCCACTGCACCTTCATAGACACTATATCTTTTGACCTCAATCTCCGAACCTGATGACCAAAAATAGCCACTGGCTCTACATCATAGGTCAATTCATCATCCAACTGTACTGTACTGAAGTCCAACACATGAGAAGGGTCCCCAACATACTTCCGGAGCATAGATACATGGAATACCAGATGAACCCCCGATAGGCTGGGTGGCAAAGCAAGCATATAGGCCACCTCCCCAATCCTCCTAAGTACCTCAAAGGGACCAATGAACCTCGGACTCAGCTTCCCTTTCTTCCCAAACCGCATGATACCCTTCATAGGCGAAACCTTCAACAAGACCTTCTCGCCCACCATGTAAGATACATCTCGAACCTTCCGGTCTGCATAACTCTTCTGATGCGACTGAGATGTACGAAGTCTCTCCTGGATCACCTTCACCTTATCTAAGGCATCCTGCACCAACTCTGTCCCCAACAACCTAGCCTCGTCGGGCTCAAACTAACCAACCGGATATCTACACCGTCTCCCGTATAAGGCCTCATATGGCGCCATCCGAATGCTGGATTGATAGCTGTTCTTGTAAGCAAACTCTGCAAGAGGCAAGAAATCATCCCAAGAACCTCCAAAATCAATAACACAGGCATGCAACATGTCCTCCAATATGTGAATGGTACGCTCGGACTGCCCGTCCGTCTGAGGGTGAAACGTTGTGCTCAACTCTACCTGCGTACCCAACTCTCACTGAAAAGTCCTCCAGAACTAAGAAGTAAACTGAGTACCCCTATCAGATATAATGGAAATTGGGACCCCAAGCAATCGTACAACCTCCCGGATGAAAATCTCTGCTAACCGCTCTGAAGAATAGGTGGTACACATCATAATGAAGTGCGTGGACTTGGTTAGCCGATCCACAATCACCCAAATCGAATCAAACTTCCTCGCTGTCCGAGGGAGACCACTAACAAAGTCCATAGTAATCCTCTCCCACTTCCACTCGGGGATATCCAAGCGCTGAAGTACACCATCGGGCCTCTGGTGCTCATACTTGACATGCTGATAGTTGAGACACCGAGCTACATAACTCACAATATCCTTCTTCATTCTCCTCCACCAGTAATGCTATCTCAAATCCTGATACATCTTCGCGGCACCTGGATGAATAGAGTACCGCGAGCTGTGGGCCTCCTCCAATATCAACTCCCGAAGCCCATCAACATTGGGCACGCAAATCCGGCCCTGCATCCTCAACACACCATCACTATCAATAGTCACATCCCTGGCATCATCATGCTGAACTCTGTCCTTAAGGACAAGCAAATGTGGATCATCATACTGGCGCTCTCTAATGCGGTCATACAAGGAAGACCGAGATACCACACAAGCCAACACCCGACTAGGCTCCGAAATATCTAGCCTCACCATCCGATTGGCCAAAGCCTGGACATCAACTGCAAGGGGCCTCTCCCCAACTGGAATGTACGCCAAACTACCCATACTCACTGCCTTTCGGATTAAAGCATCGGCCACTACATTGGCCTACCCCGGATGATACAAAATGGTAATGTCATAATCTTTGAGCAACTCAAGCCACCTCCGCTGCCTCAAATTAAGATACTTCTGTTTGAACAGATGCTGAAGACTGCGATGATTGGTATATACCTCACAAGATACGCCATATAAGTAGTGCCTCCAAATCTTCGAAGCATGAACTATAGCAGCCAACTCCAAATCATGTACATGGTAGTTCTTCTCATGGAGCTTCAGCTGACGAAAAGCATATGCAATAACTCTACCCTCCTACATCAACACACATCCGATCCCAACTCTAGAAGCATCACAATACACAGTGTAAGGACCTGAAGCTGATGGCAATACCAACACTGGAGCCGTGGTCAAAGCTGTCTTGAGCTTCTGAAAGCTTTCCTCGCACTCCTAGGACCACACGAATGGAGCACACTTCTAAGTCAACTTGGTCAAGGGCAATGCAATAGAAGAAAATCCCTGAACAAACCGGCGATAATACCCTGCCAACCCAAGGAAACTACAAATCTCCGTGGCTGAGGTTAGTCTAGGCCAACTCTGCACCACCTCTATCTTCTTCGGATCAACCTGAATACCATCACTGGACACCACGTGTCCCAGAAAAGCCACAGACCCAAGCCAGAACTCACACTTGGAGAACTTTGCATAAAGCTTCTCCTCCCTCAATCTCAATAATACTACTCTCAAATGCTGAGCATGCTCCTCCTGGCTACGCGAGTACACCAGGATGTCATCAATAAACACAATCACAAATGAATCCAGATACGGCTGGAACACGCTGTTCATCAAATGCATGAACACGGCTGGGACATTAATCAGCCCAAAAGACATAACTAGAAACTCATAATGCCTATATCTCGTCCTAAATGTTGTCTTCATAATATCAGAATCCCTAATCTTCAGCTGGTGATAGCCTGAACGAAGATCAATCTTCGAGAATACCCTTGCTCCCTGGAGCTGGTCAAACAAATCATCAATACGGGGTAGTGGATACTTATTCTTCACTGTCACCTTGTTCAGCTGTCTGTAGTCAATACACATTCTCATTGTGCCATCCTTCTTTTTCACAAATAGGACCGGTGCACCCCACGGTGACACACTAGGACGAATAAACCCCTTATCTACGAGTTCCTGAAGTTGCTCCTTCAATTCCTTTAACTCAGTTAGTGCCATACGATAGGGAGGAATAGAGATAGGCTGAGTGCCCGGCACCAGATCAATGCCGAAATCAATGTCCCTGTCTGGTGGCATGCTCGGCAGGTCCGCTGGAAACCCATATGGAAATCCCTCACAATGAGAATAGAATCAAGGCTAGGATTCTCAGCTCCAACATCTCTCACAAAAGCCAAATACAATAGACAACCCTTCCCAACCATCCGTTAGGCCTTTAGGAAGGAAATTACCCTACTGGGGACATAGTCAGTCATGCCACGCCACTCAATCCTTGGAACACCCGGCATAGCCAATGTGACTATCTTGGCGTGACAGTCTAGAATAGCATGGCACGGAGATAGCCAATCCATTCCCAGAATAACATCAAAATCTACCCTGCTCAACAGCAACAAGTCAACTCGGGTCTCCAGACCCCCAATAGTAACAAGATAGGACCGATACACGTGGTCCACAATAATAGTATCGCCCATCAGGGTAGATACGTGTATAGGTAAGGCAAGACACCCTCGGGTCGTACCCAAATAATGAGCAAAGTATGAAGATACATAGGAATAAGTAGAACCCGGATCAAATAAAACTGAGGCATCCCTGTGGCAGACTGAAATAATACCTATGATAACAGCATCCGAAGCAATAGCATCTGACTGGACCTAAAGAGCATAGAATCGAGCCTAACCACCACCCGATCGGCCCCCCCTGGGGCGGCCCCTAGCTGCCTGACCCTCACCCCTAGCTGGCGGGGCGGGTGCTGAAGATACTGGGCCAGAAGATGAGGGTTGGCCCCTCTGTTGAGATGAACTGGATGCACGGTGGGGACACTCCCTCCGCATATGCCCGAACTCACCACACTAGTAGCAACTCCCGGGTGCTGGGAACTGGGACTGAAGGGAACCCCTCGTGCCAGAGTGGCTAGCTGACGCACTCGGTCGGGATGAACCCTGAACAGATGGGGCATGAGACAAACTTTACGCTGGAAGTGCACTAAGAGATGGTTGACTCTGTTGAGAGCCCTAATAACCCCAACCAGAAGATGACCCACGATACTCTGAGCGAGCTAGCTGAGGAGGCTTGAATGATCGACCTCTGCTCTGCTGGAAATGACCCCTATATGGAGCACCACTGAAGCTACCAGAACCTTGAGGCCTCTTGGCCTCCCTCTCCTCTCTATCCTGACGGCGAGCCAACTCAATATCACGAGCAATATCAACTTCATCCTCAAAGGAAATACCCAGGACTCTCTCTCGAGTCATCAGAATACGAAGGTGATAGTTAAGTCCATCCACAAACCTCTTGATCCTCTCACTATCGGTCGGAACCATCCATGAGGCATGATGGGCTAACTCAGAAAATCTCACCTCATACTGGGTCACAGTCATGTCTCCATGTCGAAGCCACTCGAACTGCCTACGCAGCTCCTCTCTCTGTGACCGTGGTACCCACTTCTTCAAAAAGATAGTGGAGAACTCCTGCCATGACAACGGCGCTGCACCTACCGGCCTACGCTGCTCATATGCCTCCCACCATGTGAAGGCAGCGCTAGTGAACTGAAATGCGGTGAATGCTACCCCACTGGACTCTAAAATCCCTGTCGTCCGAAGCATACGCTGACACTTGTCAAGAAACCCCTGGGCATCCTCACCCTGAGCGCCACTGAAAACTGGAGGATGAAGCCTAGTGAACCTCTCGAGACGGCGCTGCTCATCTTCTGGCATAGGTGGGACCACAAAATCATGAACTGGTACCACCGGCTGTGCTGGAGCTGCTCGCGGTGTCTGCAAACCCTGCATCACCTACTCGGGTGTATGAGCAGTGGGGGTCTGACCGCCTCACCCTGCCTGAGAAGTAGCCGCTGTAGTGGAGGCAGAGACTGCCTGGGCTAGACCAGTGCAAACTGATAGTATCTGGGCCAAGGTCTCCTGGAGACCCGGAATAACAATGGGCACAGCTGGTGCCTGCACAGGTGCTGCTGGAGCATCAACAACTGGAGTCTGGCCCTGAACGGAGGCAACTGGTGGGTCAATAGATGCTGCCTCTGCTACTCTGCCTCGACCACGACCACGACCGCGTCCACTGCCTCGAGGGGGTGGTACTGGTGGTCGTCCTCCACGTCCGGTAGCACGTGTCGCCATCTGCGAGAGAATGGAATACAGAAGTTTAGTTTTTCGATCAACAAAGTTGCACGACAAGAATTTCAAGAATATGAAGTTTTTTTCCTAAAGGTTCTGTAGCCTCCCGAGGATAAGTATAGACGTCTCCGTACCGATCCGCAAGACTCTACTAAACAGGCTCAGGACTCGCGAGACCTAGTAACCTAGGCTCTGATACCAACTAATCACGACCCAAACCCCGATCGTGATGGCACCCAACACCTTGTTAGGCAAGCTCGACCATTCGAACACTCTCAACCCAAAATACGAAGCCCTTATCAGTTATTTGAATTTAAAATGTCAGTGAAGCAAAATTTCAATATATGATAATAATAGAAACAGTGCAGAAACCATAATAATATCAGTACAGCCCTTATCGGACCTAGCGTCACGAGTCAGAGCCTCTAGATACAACTAAGAACATCCTATACATATAAAAATCTAGATGTGGAAGAAAAGAAAGACAAGAGGAGAAATTAGGTCCTGCGGACGCCAGGCAGCTACCTCGATGACTCCGATAAATAGACTGGGCAGCAATAGCAACTCAGCTATGCCTCCGGGATCCCTGTATCTGCACACAAGGTGCATGGAGTAAAGTGAGTACTCCGACTCAATGAGTAATAGCAATAAATAACAACAGAAAGTAAGAATTTTCGTAAAAACACTACACAGTTCTATAACCTACAGTAAAGGCAGTGTATAACAGCTAAGCAGGGAAAACAGGTGAAAATCTCTCAAGGTCCGGTAATTTACCAACATTGCTGCGGCGCGCAGCGCGATCCGTACATAATACTGCTGCGGCGTGCAGCCCGATCCAATAATAGTATATACTGCTGCGGCGCGCAACCCGATCCAATAATAATAGTCAACTACGCTCACTAGGGGTGTGCAGACTCCGGAGGGGCTCCTACAGCCCAAGCGCTATAATACTGCGGCGTGCAGTCCGATCCATATACTATATCACTGCGGCGTACAGTCTGATCCTTATGATATACTACTACGGCGTGTAGTCCGATCCATATATGTATATGTATATACTGCTGCGGCATGCATCCCGATCCGGTGTATATCAAATACCCTCACTATGGGGTCCTTGACCCCTCTCAGTCAATGTAGACTTCGCCTCTCGGGCCCACTCAGCTAAGACGGGGTTTCCAACCCCAGGTATTCCTCATTTAGAGTGCAAATTGTTAAGGCCAGTTCATATTATGTTTTTTTTTAAGTTAAGAATATGACTGAGAGTATGATTTCAACAGGTAAGGTGAGGTCAATTAGCTCAACATGCTCCCTAAGGGTTCTATAGATCGGCACAAGGCCCCAAACATGGCAACTAGCCCAAAATATACTGATATTAACTCAACTAGCCCAAAATATACTGATATTAACTCAGTCTCAGTCAAAAGTACAGTAGACTCATCAATCGGGATGGACCGAGTCCGAATCCTCAGCAGTAACATCACCACGCTCATCATACAGCGCGTATCTCATCTCAACATAGCACTACATAGTGCGAATACGGGGTTTCAAACTCTCAGAACATCATTTATAACCATTACTCACCTCAAGACGGCCGAAATCCTAGCTCGCCTTGCGCTTCCCTCGCAAATCGACCTCCTCATGCGTAGAATCTGACCAAAACCATAAGGAATATGTTATAATAAGCTAATGGGACATAACCCAATTGAAAGAACTCGAAAAATACCCAAAAATATGAAGTTGGCAAAAACCGAGCTCGGGGCCCACTTCTAAAAAAATTACGAAATTCACATCACCGGATTCCTCGTCTCGCCACGAGTCCGTACTTATAAAATTCATCAAAATCGGAGTTCAAATGCCCCTTCAAATTCCAAATTTACATTTCATAAACCAAACCCTAGTTCTTCCAATTTTTACCCAAATTTCTGAGAATTAAAGGTTGAATCTTCAATAAAATGGTGTTTCTAAGTTGCGAGACTTACCTCCAATCACTTCCCATCAAAATCCCCTTCAAACCCTACCAAAAAGCCCTCAAGGTGGTTCAAAAATGGAGGAAATATCAAATGGGTCGCGGATGAAATGTCCTTATAAAACCCTTCTGTTATTGCCCAGCAACTTCCGCTTCTGCGGCCACACAACCGCTTCTGCGATTACCGCTCTTGTTGTCTCTTTCCGCTTCTGCGGACTTTCACTTAAGGGGCATGACTTCTTCTGCGGTCCAAAACTCGCACCCGCGATACCGCTCATGCGGTCAAGGTTTTCGCTAATGCGGAACCAGCCCTGAGCTCGAATTCCGCTTTTGCGCCTGCTCGTTCGCTTCCGCGATACCGCACCTGCGGTCCCAAAACCGCAGGTGCGAAAACACCAGACATCAGCAACCTTCAGCAACACACAAGTCCAATTTTCTTCCTTTTGGGTATATGCTTCAGAAACAACAAACTAGATTCTAAATTTGGTTCTTTCAAAGTCAGTACCTTAACTCCAGTAGAATTGTGGACTGGGCGCAAGTCAAGTTTACGGCATATTTGGGTTTGGGGTTGTCCAGTACATGTGTTGAAAGGGAAAGCGGATAAATTAGAATCAAGGACAGAAGTATGCATTTTTATTGGATATCCAAAAGGAACTAAAGGCGGTTTGTTTTACTGTCCCAAAGAAAAGAAGGTAATTGTTACGAAAAATGCCATATTTTTAGAATAGGACTATCTAATGAACCATATTCCTAGAAGTAAACTAGTTTTACAGGAGTTAAATAATGGAGTAACTAAAGACTCACTCTAGAACTTATCCCGTAAGCCAGTATTGACATACCACTGCATTATCGCAGTGGGAGAAATGTCAATAGGCAGCAGATTGCACAAGAGCAATTGCCTGACATCTCACTACCCTAAAGTAGTGGGAGTAGTGTTGAGCAACCTCAGACTGTTGAGCAATCTCAGATTGTTGAAAACCCTGAAATTATTATGCAGCCTGCACTCCAGGAAGAAGTTAATGATATCCCAGCACTGCAAGGTGTGGAGGATAACATTGAGGCTTCAGATCCAGAAAATGATGTTGTGATTCAACAACAAAATCAGCCTCCACCTGTAGTGACTAGTCGTAGTGGGAGAATTATTAGAAAACCTCTCCGGTTTGCGCTCTTGGGAGAATGTTATGATAGAATCCCTTAAGAGCTTAATAGAGATGTTGATAAATGGGTTGATGCTATTGAAATCTGAAATGGAGTCCATGTACTCCAAACAAGTCTAGGATCTTGTATAACCACCTACTGGAGTCAAACCCATAGGTTGTAGAATGATCTATAAGAAAAATAGAGGAGTGGATGGAAAAGTGCAAACTTTTAAAGCTAGGCTTGTTGCAAAAGGGTTTACTCAAAAAGAAGGGATCGATTTTGAGGAAACCTTTTCGCCGGTAGCCATGCTTAAATCCATTAGGATTCTCTTATCCATTGCTACTCATTACGATTATGAGATCTGGTAAATGGATGTGAAGACCGCTTTTCTAAATGAAAGTCTTGATGAGTAAATCTATATGGCACAACTGGTTGGTTTCATAAAAAGTGGCAATGAGCACATGTTGTGTAAATTAAAGAAATTCATTTATGGATTGAAACAAGCTTCTAGGGTATGGAACACTTGTTTTGACGCATCGATTAAAACCTTTGGTTTTGGTCAATATGAAAATGAGTCTTTTGTATATAAGAAGTGGAATGAAGATAAAGTTACATTTTTTGTTTTGTACGTAGATGATATTTTGCTCATAGGAAATAATGTGAGCATGTTGGATTCAGTAAAGGAATGGTTGTCCTCACGCTTTGATATTAAAGACATGGGACATGCGGCGCATATACTTGGGATCAAGCTTATGCGAGATGAAGAGAGTTTGGCGTGTATACAATTTAAACTCGTACTCTGTCAAATTATAGTATAGAAAGATGTCGAACCCACAGAGATTGGTTTATCTGTTCTATAGACGTTTCTTGTTTTAATTACTATTTGAGAAAATCAGGAAGAGTTGATGTGAATTAACTAACTAAAAATGCATGAATAGAGCAATAGAAAATATTTTATTTTTCACAAATATAATAAAAAGGTGTTGGGATCATAACTTCACTTAATATTTCTATTATATAATAAATAAAATTATCCTTCAATTTTTATTTGCCACAAATGTATAAATGCCTCTCACGATTACATTTATATATCATTACTTAAGTTGAACAATTAATTTCATTCCTCTCGGTTATACAAATTAATCGTCAACATAGTAATATTAAAGAGCCAGAAATATATGCTTCAACTAAAACTTGCTCTTTTTAGTAAGTCCCTTTCGGTTACCCTACTGTTATAACTGATTACTACAATATTCGCCTCTTTCGATTACAAATAAGTGTAGAATCAATTTTAACATATAAAAGTTAGACGTCACTAAAAAGTTAACATTTATCAATATCAAAATTAACTATATTACTCTTCCGCCTCTTTCAATTATAGAATTAGTAAGAAGTTAATGTTTAGTATGAAATATATAGATGTTAACAAATTAAATAACACCTAACTATAAAGCAGATAAAATTTAAACAAAAAATATCAGCTCAAACATGTAAAATTGAGGGATAATATCTACTATTATATAGAAATATTAAGATCCATCACTCTCCCAACACAAGAAAAGATACTCCATAATGGAGTTAGTGCTGACAACGAAAATATTTTTGCCCATTAAATAAGAAAATAGAAAGAAATATTCAAGAGAATAATTTTTCCTATTTAATTAAAAACAGGTGCTAGAGTAATTTTCAATATTATAATTTATTCGGAACTAAAAATGAAGCCAGTATAGTTGCTAAAAGAAGAAAGAAAATATTCATAAAATAAGAACTTAGAAAATTGGAAGAAATGAGTTGATCAAGAATGAGGCTTTTGCATTCTGCTCTGCTTCTCAGACAACTCAAGATGCAGCTATTTATAGCAAGTTCTCCCCAACAATTTCCGTTATTTCTGGACTTCTATTTCAATTAAATAAAACTTTGTCAGCTTTTTCCTTTAAGTTGGCCCAAGTTGCCAACTGTCACTGTCACGACCCATTTCCTAAATAGATCGTGATGACACCCAACACCATTGCCAGGCAAGCCAACGCGAAAATATAATAAAATTCTCATTTTTACCTTTACCAAAATAAGTGCGGAAATTCATTAAGTTAAAACCCAACCAGGTATGAACAATAATAAGACAAATAGTTTTACAACTCCCCAAAATAATAGTCTACTAACGTGTGTGTCAAGACTTGGTATCACAAGTAATGTGCGACTAGTAGAATGTACAAAAGAAATAAACTATCCTACTGTCCATGAGAGACTAAGAACAAAAAAAATAAAGGAAGACTCCATCGGGCTGCTGAACGAAGGAACAGACACATGAATAACCTGAACAACGAAGGAAAGTTTGTGAGATTTAAGAGAAAAAGGAGTTGGAATGGAAGGCTTGATGATCTTCTTTGAAATCAAAGAAACAACGGATAATGCCGCCATTAGTGAGCTGCTATCATTTCGAGCATCTTCTATATAGTAATACTAGATGAAGGTGGGTCCAAAGTTGAAGTGAATAAATTGATATAAATTACGTTATGTTAATTAATATTTTGATTTTACTTCCTATAAGTATATGCATGATTAAGAAATTTAATTTTTAATTTTAGTCAGCAATTTTAGGACACCATTGGAAATTTGAGTTTCCTAATTCACTCCTAGAGCATTTGAGCATAATAATTTCAGAGTGCATAAATTATTGAATCTATACACTCAGTTGTCGGCAAACAAGTCCTCAACTTTGGCTTATATACCTAGCAGAATATTAAAGGCACATGTGGGTCCAGCCAAAAACAACATGTGCCAATTTTACATGGCTAGAAATGATTCTTTTTGTAATAATGATCCTACTATCTCTATTCCTTTGACATAGAAATGCATATCGCCAAATACATATGCAGTCCCTAACTTGTCAAGTTATTTTATTTAAACACTTAAATTCAAGTTAGTACTTATTGAATTTAAACTTCTCAAAAGTTATCAATTAGACATATTTTGTTAATGTATGGGTCGAAATTTGAACAACCACGACCATCGACAAGTACAACAAACAACGAGGTTCTCGTAACTCGCCGTCCTGCTGAGGTTGACCTTAAGACAAACAAGATATCGTACAATCCTTGTAATAATATAGGCCCATAAGGGAGATATTAAGAATATCCCTTCGAATATTCCTTATAACTCGTCTTTGGTAGCTTAGAAGAGTTTGATTCCTTATATATATAGGGAAAACAACCTAGTAGAAGGGGGCTGATCCATAATACTTGCTGTAAATTTGATTACATAAACAAGTGAGAAAATTTATTGAAAAGTATCGATTGATCTAGATAGAAAAGGATCCTTATTATGCCTATTCTCCTTATCCATCTTTCGTTCTAAAGATTACTATACTTGGATAAGATTTACCCCTTGATTCTTAGATTGATTTATTCAAAAAGGTTTCGATATTTTTTGAATCAAACAATTTGGCGCCGTCTGTGGAGATTTCTATAGCTGGGGTCTTAGTTTCGTCTAGGTTCTTGAAAGAAATAATCGCCTTTTTTTTAAGCCTCACAAAGGCCAACAATGGAGGGAAAGGGAGAAGCGAGGCTAAAAGCTATAGTAGACGTCACGAACAAGCTCCTGAATTCCTCAATGAAGTCGGTAGGGAAGATAACAAAAACGCAACGCCAAATGCTACGCCCGAGGGAGAAATCTCACCCCCCAACACAAGGGCTTGACTATCTTGCGCGAGAGGGAGACCTCAATATCCGCAGTAGGAGAAGCACCACCGGCTATGAAAAGGCTATTAGAGGAATGGTTGACACACACCCTGAGCAACATGCTCGAAAAGCCTACTTAGAGGGATATTGAAGGCATAATACCCACAGAAACCGCAATTGTCGCCGATGAGCCAGAAATTCCCCAAACATGTAACACCCACACTATCACAAATGCAGGTAAAGATGCACTTACGGCCATCTTAAAGTTGATGGAAGAAATGGAAAACGAGAACAAGACACTCCGTGCCCAGATGAAGGAGCATCAGGAAAGAGTTGATAAAATACCAGGCACTCCGAAGTTGCTGCCAAAACGCGATGTGGGCCGATTCGTCAAACAACCATATAGCGAAGGGGCAGCTCCCTATTCTATTCCAAAAACCTTCAAAATGCCGCCATATTTGAAAATATATGATGGTACCACGAACCCGGAGGATCACTTAATCCATTACGTTACTGCAGTAAAAAGGCAAAGGCTAGGGTAAACATTGACATGGTATTCCCAACGACCAGCACGATCGATATCAACGTTCGAAGAAATGGCAGATAAGTTCGTCACCGCTCATGTAGGAGCGAAAAAAGGCAGAGGCTAGGGTAAACAATATCTTCGCCATCAGGAAGACGACAGGCGAGAGACTTTGGGATTTCCTAGCCCGATTCAACAGTGTAAGGATGAGCCTACCAAACATGTCAGAAGGGATGGCGGTAGCAGCTTTCCAAAACGGGTTAAACATAAATAGGTCGAAAGTAACCAAAAAGCTGCTAAGTAGACTTATGAAGTATTCCCCCACCACGTGGGAAGAGATCCACAATGCCTATTGTGCCGAAGTAAAGGCAGACGAGGATGACCTAAACGACCCGCCAGAGGCTAACATCAGTTCAAACCAAAACAAGGAGAGATAGCCGAAATGACAGCCGACGGGACCAATCACTCCATTTCAATCGAAAAGGCACCAGCCCTATATCCGCACATCCAATCCAGCTCTTCCACGACATGTAGATACCACTCCTCGACACATCGCACCACCCCGCAATGAAAGAGGTATGCCTCCACTATTATCTGCTCATAACTTTTTGTTTCTCCTTCAAAAATAGTGTACACACTATAAAAGCTCGGCACAAAGGTGCAGTGGCCGCAAAAGATGAAGTCAGATCCGAGCACCAGGAGATCGAACGTTCTGTGTGAATTTCACCAAGAAAGAGGACACAAGATCGAGGACTGCATAGATTTACGATAGGAGGTGGTTAGAATGTTAAACCAGGGACACATGAAAGAACTATTGAGCGACCGAGGACGGGCCAACTTCGCTCGTGGACGTGATCAACCTCAGAGACCTCCAAAACCACCATCACCGTCTTGAACCATACAAATGATCATTGGCAACGGTAACCACACGATAATCAACCATGTGAAATTCACCACCACACAAAAACTCAAGCGGACGGTTGCCCACGAACAGTATGATGACCTCGAAGATAGTATCATCTTCGATAAGTCAAATACTAACGGTTTCTTTTTCCCTCACTATGATGCGTTGGTTATAACTATTCGCATCGCAAATACCGACTTAAAAATAATAATGGTGGATGACAGAAGCGGTGCGTGTATTATTCACCCTTGAGTTCTCATGCAGATGAGGCTCGAGGATAAAATAATACCACATTGCATAACACTAACAGGTTTTAACAATGCAGTAGAATGAACTTTTGGAGAAATAGCGCTACCCGTTCTGGCAGGGGAAGTCGCCCTGGATACGACATTCCACGTCATGGACCAGGAAACGGCCTATAATGCCATCATAGGGCATCTATTGACACACGCCATGCGAGCGGTTCCGTCAAGTTTCTATCAAGTAATCAAATTTCCGACTCCGTGGGGGATATTCAGCATCCGAGGCGAGCAACGCACTGGCCAAGAATGCTATCGGATCACTCAAGATTGCACACATACCAAAAAACTGAAAGGGACAAGTGAGGAAGCATAGAAATTAGCCATATCGGGAACCAAATTCGACACACAGATAGAGGCCATTAAAGAATCGGATGTCGTGGAGGCTTGCAAGGCAACTATCGAAGACCTCGACCCCATTCAACTGGACAACACTGATAGTGCAAAAAAGGCATATATCGAACATAACCTCTCAGAACCAGGTAAATATCGTGAGTTCTTAATTGAATACGCCGACTTATTTGACTTTTCCCATTCAAATATGCTAGGAATCCCAAGGGATATCGCGACACACAAGCTGAATGTTGATCCTCTTTACCCGCCAGTATGGAAAATGAGGAGAAAATTCAAC
Source organism: Nicotiana glauca (assembly GCA_026770625.1). Classification (NCBI taxonomy): domain Eukaryota; kingdom Viridiplantae; phylum Streptophyta; class Magnoliopsida; order Solanales; family Solanaceae; genus Nicotiana; species Nicotiana glauca. Next base: position 27,451 of record MU750016.1, on the reverse strand, counting down.
GCCACCATCAATGAGACTGTCAGCGAAGAGGTTGATAAATTACTCACTAACGGTTCCGTCCGAGAGTCAAAATATCCCCAATGGGTCGCCAATGTGGTCATGGTCAAAAAGAAGAACGGGAAATGGCGGATGTGTGTCGACTTCACCGATCTAAACAAAGCATGCCCAAAAGGTTCTTTCCGTTACCACATATCGACCAGCTTATCGATGCAACAGCAGGACACGAACTACTGAGCTTCTTAGATGCTTACTCAGGTTACAATCAAATCCTAATTGCTGAAGAAGATCAAGAAAAGACCACTTTCATCACCCACCAAGGAACGTACTACTACAAGGTAATGCCGTTAAAACTCAAGAATGCAGGGGCGACATATCAAAGGTTGGTCACCAAGATGTTCAAAGAACAATTGGGTAAGACCATGGAAGTTTACATTGACGACATGCTAGTTAAGTTGAAAAATAAAAAGGATCACATTGGCCACCTGAAGGAAGCCTTCGAGATATTGAGGCGGTACGGGATGAAATTGAATCCCGAAAAATGCACCTTCAGCGTTATCTCAGGAAAGTTCCTTGGTTTTCTGGTGTCACAGAGGGGTACCGATGTCAACCCAGATCAAATCAGGGCCATCGAAGGAATACCGGAGATGTTAACCAGCAAGAAGCAAGTGCAGAAACTAACAGGACGAATAGCCGCCCTGTCAAGGTTCATCTCACTATCATCGGACAGATGTCATAAATTCTTCAATGTGTTAAGGAAATACCACAGACCGCAGTGGAACGCAGAATGCGTCGATGCCTTGAGAAAGCTGAAAGCGTATCTATCCTCGCCACCACTACTCGTCAAGGCAGACCAGGGTGGATGCCTACTTGTATACCAAGCAGTCTCCGAAGTCGCGGTAAGTGCAGTCTTGATCCGCAAAAACAAAGGCACCGAATCCCCAATTTACTATATCAGCAAAACCTTAGTCGATGCTGAAACAAGGTATCCTTACCTTGAAAAACTAGATTTGGCATTAATTGTAGCTTAAAGAATGCTTAGACCATATTTTCAATATCACCCCATAAATGTGGTGACAACCTTCCCTCTGAGGGGGCATCCTACACAAACCAGAGCTATCAGGTAGATTGGCCAAATGGGCCATAGAGTTAAGTGAGCACAACATAACATACCAACCATGAACTGCCATTAAGTCACAGGTGCTTGCCAATTTCGTCACTGATTTTAGCATGGAAATATTGCCTGAAGTAGAGTAGAAGGCGCTCCCCGCCTCCACACATTCCGACCTCTGGATATTCTACACTGACGTCACATCTAATGCATCAGGATCGGGACTGGGACTTGTCCTCGAAGTTCCTACGAGAGAAGTAATTTGCCAGTCCATACGATGCCCCGAGATGACTAACAACGAGGCCAAGTATGAAGCTATGATTGCAGGATTGAAACTAGCCCTCAAATATGGCACTCGACGACTTGTCCTCCATTGCGATTCTCAACCCGTGGTGAACCAGGTCACCGGGACTTTCCAAATCAAAGAACAGAGACTGCAAAATACCAGTCAGAAATTCACAAACCGTTGCCAGAGTTCGATGAATGCTGCCTCGACCAAATACCCAGGGCACAGAATATCGAAGCAGACGGCCTCGCCAAACTAGCGGCAGCCACCAAAAATATCAACAAAGAAAATGTGGTCGCCCTTCTCCATTCCGCAATAGACCAAGTTGAGGTACATTTTATGAACCTAAGTTGGGACTGGAGCAATCGGCTCGTAACATATTTGCAGGATGGAACGCTTCCACAAGATAAGAAAGAAGCCAAAAAACTTCGAATATAGGCAGCCAGATACAGCCTCGTAAATGATGATCTCTAGAAGATAACGTTCGATAGCCCCCTAGCCAAGTGTCTCGGGCCCAATCAAACAATACGGGTACTAGAAGAAGTATATGAGGGGAATTACGGCACCTACATGGGAAACCGCACCCTCGTCTGATGCCTTATCCGCACAGGATACTACTGGCCCACCATTAAAAAAGAAGTCGCGGACTACGTTAGAAAATGTGAGCAGTGTCAAAAATATGCTCCTATGATACACCAAGCGGGAGAACTCCTACACTCCGTTACCTCACCATGGCCATTCATAAAATAGGGGATAGATATTGTTGGACCCTTCCCGGCAGGGCGAGGTAACATACACTTCCTTTTGGTTTTAACTGACTATTTTTCTAAGTAGGTGGAAGCAGGTGCGTACACCCAAATACGCGAGTAAGAGGTCATCGCGTTCATATGAAAAAACATAATATGCCGCTTCGGCATTCACAAAGAAACCAGCTGCGACAACGGACCTTAGTTCGTCGGAAAGAAAATGACTGAGTATTTCAAAAAATGGCACATCAAGCGAATACTATACACATCATACCATCCCGCTGTCAATGGCCAAGTCGAAACCTCCAACAAGGTAATATTGAGTATATTGAAAAATAAGCTCAAGGATGCCAAAGGGATATGTCCTGAAGTACTACCAGAAGTATTATGGGCATACCGTACCACACCAAAAACTAGCACAGGCGAGAAGCCATATTCACTAGTCTACGGGAGTGATGCAGTTACACCAGTCGAAGTCGGAGAGCCTAATTTGAGATACTCTAACAAGAGCGGACCAAACAACGATGAAAATAGGCTACAAGATCTCGATGAAATTGAAGAACGAAGAGACATGGACAATATAAGAATGGTAGCCCAAAAGCAACAAGAAGAAAGGTATTACAACAAGAAGGCCAAAGTGCGACCGCTCAAGGTCGAAGATTACGTCCTCAAGGATAAAACACAAGCAGCGAAAGACCCCGATGAAGGAAAACTGGGAAAAACTGGAGACCATACAAAATCATGGCAGCAACAAACAAAGGAGCATTCCATTTAGAAACAATGGAGGGAAAACTTATCCAAAACAATTGGAATGTCACCCACCTCAAATATTTCAACTTCTGAAAGAAGACGCCACCCAAGTCGTACTCTTTTTCCCTTATCCGAGTTTTGTCCCAATCGAGTTTTCTCGGTAAGGTTTTTAATGAGGTGGCAAGGGGGATGTCTTGAGGTCCAAAGTATTGTTCATTACCCCGCCCATCGACATGGTCTCCGGATCGAAGTAATGAAGGGACTAAATATAGATAATCAAATCTTCATTGTATGTACAGAGTCGACATGTGACTCACAAGAATATAATCAAATCTCCATTGTATGTACATAGCCAACATGTGATTTTCACAAGAATATAATCAAATCTCCATTGCATGAATAAAGTCTACATGTATCTTCCTACAGGAATATGATCAAACCTCCAATGTGAAATGGTCAAGGCCATCACAAAAAATATGAGTTCGACCTTGTTCGAACCACAATGGGATCATACTTCGACGACAGTTCGAAGCAACATCCCAATGGCCAAGGCCATCCACAAAAATATGAGTTCGACCTCGTTCGAACCATGACCAAATCCTACTTCAACGACAGTTCGAAGCAACATCTCAATGGCCAAGGCCATCGATAAAAATATGAGTTTGACCTCGTTCGAACCACGACGGGGTCCTACTTCGATAACAGTTTGAAGCAACATCCCAATGGCCAAGTCTATCGACAATAATATGAGTTCCACCTTGTTCGAACCACGAAAATATCCTACTTCTACGACAGTTCAAAGCAACATCCCAATGGCAAAGGCCATCAACAAAAATATGAGTTCCACCTCGTTCGAACCACGACGGGATCCTACTTCGATGAAAAATCGAAGCAACATCCCTATGGCAAAGGACATCGACAAAAATATGAGTTCGACATCATTCGAACCACAATGGGATCCTACTTCGACAACAGTTCGAAGCAACATCCCAATGGCCAAGGCCATCGATAAAAATATGAGTTCGACTTCGTTCGAACCACAACGGGACCCTACTTTGATGACAATTCAAAGCAACATCCCAATGGACAAGGCCTTCGATAAAAATATGAGTTCGACTCGAACCACAATGGGATCCTACTTCGACGACAGTTCGAAGCAACATCCCAATGGCCAAGCCATCGACAAAAATATGAGTTCCACCTCGTTCGAACCACGACGGGATCCTACTTCGATGGCAGTTTAAAGCAACATCCCAATGGCCAAGGCCATCGACAAAAATATGAGTTCGACCTCGTTCGAACCACGACGGGATCCTACTTCGATAACAGTTCGAAGAAACATCCCAATGTCCAAGGCCATCGATAAAAATATCAGTTCGACCTCGTCGAACCACGAAGGGATCCTACTTCAATGACAGTTCGAAGCAACATCCCAATGGCCTAGGCCATCGATAAAAATATGAGTTTGACTTCGTTCGAACCACATCGGGATCCTACTTCGATGATAGCTCGAAGCAACATCCCAATGACCAAATCCATGGACAAAAATATAGGTTCGACCTCGTTCGAACCACGACGGGATCCTACTTCAAAGATAGTTCGAAGCAGTATCCCTACGGCCAAGGCCATCGATAAAAAAAGGAATCAACTGCGCCCAAAAGCTAAATCAGCTCAACAACTCGACATGTATCTCGGATACCATAGAAATTGCAAAGAACATCAACAAATAGAAAAAATAAAGTCTACATTATAACAAAATGTTATTTACACTTATCCTTACAAATGGGCTCAAGCATGCCCTCCCCCTCCCCCATAAAAGCCCCAAAACAAAAGAAAAGTACAAGCAAAAGATTACACATCATCCCTGATAGGGTAAGCATCTTCGTACCAAGAGTCCGAAATAAAGACGGTTCGCATAATCAGAGTTGATGTCATCCCCGTCAGGAGTAAGAGGTTCGTACTCACATGCCTCACGAGCTGCATGAGTTTTATTATGCACGGTTTGAAGTTCCACTTCGATTGCCCTCCCCTCGGTGTGGAAAGCCTTGTACACGTCAAGCCGAGCCTCAAAAAGGACCCACAACTCATATAAATGACGAGGCATGACCGGATCGGCCGAGGCATGAGACGTAGAAGGTTGGGAATGTCGACTTGAATCCTCCACTCTCAGCGAGGCCAATTGTACATTCAACGCTGATAGCTCCACCTCCAACTATTTAATACACCCTTCAAGCCCCAAAACCTTAAGACTCGAGGCCTTCTTCTCCTCAGTCAGCTCCGACCTACAAACACAGAGGGTATTCTCCAAAGACGCCATCCCATAGATAGTTGCCGACAGCTTATCAGCACCAACGATCAGCTCGCCTTTAAGCCCCTCGATCTCCACTGCCTTCACACTTAAGTCAGTGTTCAAACTTGCCATATTTGCTTGTAAATTGGCATTCTCGTCCATCACCCCTACTCAACTCAAGCTCATCCTCCTTCGCGTTAAGGGAGGCCTCAAGTTCACTATTACGGGCAACAACCTTCATAAGCTCCTCATCCCGCTCCCTCATCTCTTCGATCTTGCGCTCTAGTTGGCCCTCCCTCTGTTTGATCCCTTCGCAAAAAATCTAAAATTCAGGATCCTAATTATAAATATCGGTCATCGCACAGTGTTTAGCACAATACCATTGATACTTGGGCGACATCCTCCCATAGATGGCCATCCTCTTCCTCTCCCGACGCTCGTGCTTGGTCGCTATGATGAGGGTCTGGCACAAAAGAAAAAGAGAAGTTAAAAACAAAATACAAGTTGACAATCTCCATACAAGCCCGACGACAAAAAGTAAAAGAAGGGCACTTACCCACAATGCCATACCGGCAACGTTATGAGATAACTCCATGTCACTCATCGCTCTGAGCACCTCATTTTCAGGGGCAGCACATAGAGGAGCTAAAATAGACATCACTTGCTCATAGTTCAACAACAAGTTGAAATCCCCCGAGATGACTATGTGACGATCAGACCCTTCCCCTCTGACCTCCACGTGAGTATGATGACCTACGACTCATTAACATCCTCCGGGTCGACATCTGAACCTGAGCCTTCATCTTCAACACGACGGCCTCCAATATTGGATGATGCGCCACCCTCGGCAGAACGCACAGAACCGGCTCCTGGTAAAACCCCTTCCAATTGGGGAGATCTCCCTGATAAAATGGCGTCATCCATAAATGTGGGTACGGGTGCCGTCTGCGACGCCCTGCTCCTATCATTGTCCACGTCCACGTCCACATCCTTCTTGAGCTTCATTCTTCTCTTTTTTCTCGACAATGACTCATCCCTGTTGGAGGATTCGTCCAGGAAGTGTGGGATCGACATTGGAGAAGCCTCCTCTCTTACGACCATGACCCAAAAGGGACCTTCTAATTGAATAAGTTGAGGATAACCCCCCTCGAATAGACTCACTTAAAGTAAACTGCATTTTTGCAGCAGTGACGGCTTGGCGGAATGCAGAGACTGGCGCCCTCCGCCTGGAAGCTCCTCGACTTGCCATCACGAAGACTCGTATTAATAAATGATGATATACAACCAACGAAGTGTTAAGGGGAAAACATTTACCAAATGGAACCCTGGGGCCATAACGCTTTACGAAGGCGGGCCAATCTTGGGTTTCCACTGCATGGGGCAACAGACGGGCTACCCAATCCCCTATGCCAGCAATAGGGCAGGGTGGACGTCCCATAGCTACAAACGAGAAGAAAAAAAACCTTTATAATGAATACAGATGAAGGAAGAGTAAAATGAATAGCGACATTTACGAGTCTCATTCCATCGCTCCGGGAACATGGATGGGTCAGAAATGACGTGTTCAGTTTTGACGAAGAAGTATTTGTGCCAAAACTTGCGACTTGACCGGTCGTCTGTCCCAACCACCAGCCGTTTTGTGCCACACTGCCTCAAATACACCATGGTACCCCTATGGAAGCTAGGCGAGAATAGGTGCAAAAGGTGGTGGATAGATACCTCACATTTTGCCAACTCCATATACTTGGTCAACAACATAAGTATCTTGAGCGTATGCGGCGAAAGTTGTGCCGGAAAAACTTAGTAGAACCTACAGAATTCTTCAGCTAATGGGAAGAGAAGAAAGGTATATCCAATCACAAAAGGATACTCGTAGAAAGCGCAGTATCCAGGTCTGTGGACCTCTACAAAATCTCTCCCTGCTGGAACCATGTCAACGTGAGCGGAAATGCCGTATTTTACACGAAGAACGTCAAGGTGAACTTGCTCCGTCTCGAAGAGCAAGGGGGTAAGGGTAGAAGGGGTCTTTGAGGAAATCACTTCGAGACATGGGGTGTCCCGACAATAATTCCTCCACCGTAGGAAGACTATCACCCTCTTCTACCACCGTATCCTCGCAGCCCGAATGGGGCACCATGGACAATGTGGTAGACTCCAAAATCCCCTCACGATATCGATATGATCTTGGCATACTTTCGTCAAAGAAAGTGTTGACACAACGAAAATAAGAGAAGAAGAAGCAGAAGATTGTCCGGACAAGCTCGAAGAAATGATAAGGGGTATTCAGAAGTGAAATGGCCAAGAACTTTCAAAAAAACAAACCCTCTACCTATTTATTGGATTAGGTGGCGCCAGAATTGAAGCGAAAGGTCATAGAGCAGCATCAGAATCGAAGCAACAAGCCATAAAATCCTGTCTCGAAAACACGCGTAATGATGACACACGTGAAGATGACATCATTTTCCGGAAAAATGCATTACCCGGTGTCTTGCTGAGCACATTGATCATCTACCATTGGCCACGCCGTAACGCCTTGAAGGATCAAATTCTCCATAGGAACGCATGATGTCCGCTCATCGAGGATGTACCAAGTTGCGACTTCGACAAGCGGAGGGACTAACTGTATGGGTCCAAATTTAAATAACCACGACCGTCGACAAGTACGACGAATAACGAGGTCCTCGTAACTCGACGTCCTGCGGAGGACGACCTTAAGAAAAACAAGATATTGTACGATCCTTGTAATAATATAGGCCCATGAGGGAGATATTAGGAATATCCCTTCGAATATTCCTTATAACTCGTCTTTGGTAGCTTAGAAGGGTTTGATTCCTTATATATATAGGGACAACAATCTAGTATAAGGGGGCTGATCCATAATACTTGGTGTAAATTTGCTTACATAAACAAGTGAGAAAATTTATTGAAAAGGATCGATTGATCTAGATAGAAAACGATCCTTATTATGTCTATTCTCCTTATCTATCTTTCGTTCTAGAGATTACTATACTTAGCTAAGATTTACCCCTTCATTTTCTTAGATTAATTTATTCAAAAAGGTTTCGATATCTTTTGAATCAAACAGTTAACATGGAAAAGTATGTATTTGACCGCGTACATATTTGAAAAATGGCTAATATTTTTATTTTTTTCATTCTCTTTCTCTTCTTCCATTATTTTTCTTAAAGTTGTCGCCACCTTGCCGGTAATTTTGTTGACCGACGGCAAGTTCCATGGCTGGCTCCAATCTCCAGTCGACTGTTTATGGGGTGAAAGTATCAAGATTATAGCATAAACAATCTTATCATTACTCCGTTTTAGCAACCAAGACTGTATCCTTCACTTCCCTCATATCCAAGTAACTACTAACAAAGCACTAATCTCCATAAAATTGTTTGACCAAGAAGTATAATAACTTTTTCTAAATTAATTTAATAATAAGATGGCGGGTAAATCCTAGTTAAGGATAATTAACACTAGATATAAGATAGATAATGTGAACGGAAGATGTAGTTGAACGTAAATGTTGATAGTGATTATGACCGGATATAATAATATGTAAAAGAAAAACATGCACAAAATAACATTAAATGGCAATAAATATAAATAGAGGAGAAGATTCACCCAATATTAAAGAAGGTGAAGGATTATTTTCTCTAACAATGATGAATGACACAAGTGTTAAAGAATATTACGCACTTTTTTGGATCTGATAAAATGACAATAGAATAGTTCACAAAAAGGTGGAATCTCTACAAAAAGTGTTCCTGTATATTTTCTGAGTGTTTATTCGTTTACAAATGTTCTTCTCCCCATCGAAGGAATCCCCTCCATCTTTGTATCTCTCTTGCTATATATATCTCTATGTGGGATATTCCCATGGCGGACCCAAAATTTTATACAAATGGGTTCAATCAAAGTTCACGATAGTCAATTGTATAATCACAACGGTAAATAAAAATTATACATTGTTCTTTTTTGTTCATCAAATAACTTCACAATGAAGTCATTTATTTAAGAAAAAAGGCCGCGGAATATATTTTCTTCTAAAAAAATAAGTTGGTCCTTTAACTTTTTTTAAATGTATCTATATAAATTAAGAATTTTATTGCAGCAAATTTAGCAATTTTTTAAACAAAAAGTATTTAACCAACTTAAAAATCATACTATAACTCTAAGAAATTTAATGTACAAAGTTGTTACAAAAAAAAAAAAAACACGAAAAAAGGGTGATAAACTAAACTAATTTAAACATTATTAAAGAAAAATATATTTTAGACCAAACTAATTTTTTTTAGCATAGTACAAATTAACAATTTCAATATAAAGTAAACTAAGTTAAGTTAATAAAATTACACGTAATTTCGATATTTTCATTTTTTTAGAAAAAATTATGAAAAAGAAAGGAACCAAATTCACTTTGTTGAGTTTAATAAGAATAGCTTTTATTGGATTTAAATAAAGTAAAAAAATCACAAAGAGAACTAGGAAAATAAAGGCAAAATAGGCAACAACAAGGCCTAACAATAAGTAAAACAATATATACGTTTACCAAAAAGGAACTACTTGGTTCGCTGCTTTAGAGGAGTTTAGATCTTGCAACCTCAAGCCTTACATTAAACCCACTTGCCACTATTTCACCGCTTCAGTTTGCGTCAAGTGGGTTCACTTAAGAAATATATACAAGTTCATGATTTTTTGGATAAAATTCGAAGCGGGTTCAATTGAACCCCTTCCTACAAGGTGGGTCCGCCCCTAAGATATTTTCAAGAAAACCCTAAAAATACAGCAAAAGAAATATTTCTTTTGAAAGTTCCAACGCCATACTAGTTACCATTGCTCGACCTCGACAACACCACCTATAATTAGTTACCATCGTCATGATAGTCACTTCTTCATACCAAATTTCCTCGGTCGAATTTTAGCCATACAAGAGCAAATCAAAAAGAATACTAGAGAACTATGCCAAAGTGGCGCGCCAGCTGAAGTCATGGAGCGAGCTCACTGGAAAAGTGGTGATGGTCACCGGAGAATCATCGGGAATCGGCCAAGAAAACTTCCACGACTTATGTAAAGCTGATTGTACAATCATCGACAATGTTCACCGATCGATTGATATCTCTCTACGATGAGATCAGCGGAGTCAGCTTGTTAGGACCGAAATAATCAGGTATCATGCGGAAGCTAGCAAAGCAAACCTTGAACGACGATAAATCTTACAACAAAAGAGAAATATACCAAAAGAGACACAAACATATAACGTAGTTCGGTCAACTGATCTACATCCACGGTGGGGATGAGAAATCCACTATATAAAAGAGAGTACAAAATATCGAGAGAATAACCTCACAAAGAGGAAACCACAAGTGACACACTATCACTTTTTAGCAACACAAAGTTACCTTTTTTTAATTTTATTTTATGTCATCCCGGCCTTTTTATCTGTTTCTCTTAGAGCAATGATAAAAAATCTGCCCACATTGTTCCAAACCGAGTGCTAGCTCACTGAGTTTTTATTTGATAACTAGAGGGGATAGCCCGGGCTTTGCCCGGGCCCAATATGAAAAAAGTTTATATATTATTTTGTCATACATTGTGTTATCTTTTTTATTCTAGCAATTGACGAACCAAATTCAGAAGGGATTTGACCATTGAAATAACTACTTGCAAAGTTCAGTACTTTGAGTGACTTCATTTGTGAAACAATTTTAGGTAAAGGGTGAGTAACTTGAAAGTATGAGGAATAGAGGCAAACTTATGCAAGTTTGAAAAGAATTAATAAAAGGGTTGAGCCAGTAGTAAGAATAGACTTTTGACAGCAAAACCAGTGTTAAAAAAATGGCACTGCATCTACCATGATCGAATCCTACGTCGATGTAGTGCCGCCTGTTTCACAATAGTTGCACCATCAACGAAAGTCTCATGTAGCTGGCGCGTCTCTTACTCTATCTGGTATCCCGTTTCTTTCAACAGTTACGGATTAAAGGTCGACAGTAATAAGATTCTGACAAAACTAGAATGCAGTTAGCCACCAAATTACTTTGAAACATGAACACTTAGATAAGTGAATTAACATGTAAAGATAAATATGTTAATACAAGATAGTAGTCAATCGTTAAAACTTTATTGGAAAAATTACAACCAGTACAAACAAGATTTGGTGGTGAAGGAACACAAAAGCATCAAAATAGAGGATCAATAAGTTTCTAACCTAATTTTCCTTAAGAAAAGTTCATGCTCTAACAATAGAAATGAAGAAAAATTTTTCCTAAGTTGCGTTTGCAACCTTGAATCATTGGAATAATTGAGGCAAAAATAGTACATATGTGTGGCCTTAATATACTGAACCATAAATGTAAACCATTACAGCAGTCCAACAAAATTGCTCTAGATTTGACAGAGACATAGTACACATGCACTTAGATAGAAGATATAAAAATAAAAAGAAAAATATAAAAATATTAGATAGAAGGCTACATGGCATCTGTAAGCCCAAAAAGAAAAAGTACAAAAGCTGTGTTCACTAATAAACATAAACCACAACAGGAGGGCAAACATAGCATATGAGTATAAATATGTATGAGTTGCGCCTCAAACGAAATGTTTCAGACGTGATACATAGTTCCAAAGTAAGTTGATGATAGGCTATAATTACGTGTTTTAGTCGATTATTACACTCTAATTTAATGCACTTTAGTTGAGTTTGTGCTTTAATCGCTAGTGTTTTGCACTAATTGTGTGTTTTATGCCTTGTAGGTGTGATTCCGAGCTATATAGATGTTATGGAAT
>MU750016.1:0-11849 GCA_026770625.1 Nicotiana glauca | reverse complement strand
CTGTAGCTAAACCTTAGTTCTCTGTGGGATTCGACTCCGGACTTGTAAACCGGATTATATTTGCAACGACCGCATTGTCCTTTTTATAAGGCATAGTTGGGCGTGATCATAAGTCAAGCAAGATTAATGATTTATTTCGGTTAACAGGCAGTAGCAGAGGCTCAAGCTCAAATGTATTCAACGAATGTTTAAATATTTATTTGATAATGTAGTTGTGGACCCGAATGTAATATGAATCACTGAATTCAAATTTATCAAGCCAACTAAAGCAGTCACGTCTTTTATCCTAGCTTTCTTTGTTAGATATTTCCACTGGATTTAGTATAATGAGTCTAGAGGCATATGCAATATGAGTTCAATGAATTCAACTGAATGCACTTTTTTATTGTAAGTATAAATTTTATGTAAGAAATTACTAAAAGCTTCAACAAATATTTGATTATGGACTCGTAATTTCAATAGTTCCTTTCACTGTCAGTAATAAAATAATTCATGCCACTACTTGGAGAATTATCCATAGTGTGACTGCTTCTTATCAGATACTTGTTGTTAGTGGTGGCAAAAAGGCACTACAACATTTTAGGTCTTTAGCCACCCTTGAAAAGTGTGGTCTAAACTATCAAAAAGTGTGGCATTTGATCAAAGGCCACACATTTCAACTTTAAGCAACGCTTTTCTAGGGGTGGCCTAAACTAGCGTAACCTTTTCCCTAAGACAACGCTTTTTAAGTGTTGCTTTAAAGGCCACGCTTCAAAAGTGTTGCTTATAAGGTACAAATGCTATGCGTGTAATACCTCGTGTGGCAACATTTTTCATGTCCTAAGGCTACATGTTTAAATCGTTGCCTTTTCTACTTTGAGGCCACCCTTCTAAAGTGTTGTCTTTGTTAATAATTTCATATATCTAGTAATCACATTTATCATCAAATGTATATATTATTATCATGAAATTTGAGATTATTGCAAAAGTGTGTAGAATCTCAAATACTACATTAATTAATAATAAATAACCAAAAAAAAAAAAGATTCAAGTGCATAGACTTATAATGAACTTCAAAAAAGAAATATGTATCATGTACTACATAAATTAATAAAGCAAATTTTCTTAAAGGTAAGATACAGGAAATGAATTATACAATATCTGATGTATTCTATCATGAATAATATTTTAAAACACATTATACTGCTAAAGCTAGTATACGTTAGCAACCCAATTTGTTATCCTCTTGGTCCTTAGTACCCTTCACATCAATCTTCTAATTTTGCAACTGATCCATTTTCGGCAGCTTGACCACTCTAGTAATCTAAGCAACATGTGAGCTTCCCTTGTTCAAATGAGCAAAAATTTTTGAATGTTTTTGGCCCTTAAGTTCCCTAATTGTAATCTCTTTGTTCTTTTCAGTGGTTTTACCTTTCCATACCTGCAATTGAGACAAAAAAATATGCATTGTTTGTTATAGCCTGCTACTAATTTGAAAAAAACTCTCTATGCCAGCTGCAATTAGATATTAGATGAGTACTATAATATTGAAGGGGTTTAAATATGTGAAAGCATTAATTAGAGGGGAAATGGGGATATTAGAAGGGAGAAATCTAATTTTCTAAAGGATCCTGCTCTTCCTTCCGAATGACGACTTATTCACCAAGAAATCATTAAAAAATCAGCACTCTTAGCGGATAGAAGTCGTCGAAGTACTTGACAAATAAAATTTTAAAATAAATAGAAACATGGCTACTAGAGAAATACTTATAAATTAATTTTACCATTTTATTTATCAGAATAAAATTCAGAAGTCTGAGTAAACAAGTTACCAAATAAACTAACTTATCATTGTTGCCTTACCTGAGATAAAGTGCAGATCCAGATGAAAATATTCAAGTGCTCTGATAGATTGTAGATCATACTGACTAGTTTAGCTACCAGTTTTCTTTTCCTCCTTCACTCATCGCCACCTTTTACTTTACTCATCTCGCGCACATATAAAATAAACCAGAAACAATCTGCAAGCAATATCACTAAAACTATTTCTATACGTATATATGAGAGACAATAAGCAGAAGCTTCTAACAAATACTGAAAGAGATTTATATTATTAAAAAGTATGACAAGACTTTTTGGAATATCACACTTCACTCTACATGTGATATTAGTATATCGGAATCAATCCATTCCTTGTTTATATCATCCAACTTATCAAGCATTAATGCTTTCTTGATCCTCTTTGGTGAACGTTTTGGTGGCGATCCAGGCTGTACTAGGAAAATTGACCTATAAAACTCAACTGTGAAATTAAAGGAACTAAATCGAACTTCTAAATGCCTAATTTGTCTAGTTATCTTCCTTCCTTTGAGTTCATACACGCTCTTCTTGTCCTCAACACCAGTCATCAATATGCATATCATAGACTCCCATTGAGTTCTACTTAATGAATCACCAACAAAGACAATTTTTTTTTCCCTTAAATTATTCAAGATTACATGAACATCAAATCTTGGAATTTCACAATTCCTAGGTTTCCACCTCCACTTTAGATACTCTTTATCCCTCCTACCATTATCTAAACAACTAAAACCGTGTTCAGCAAATGGACATTCTGATGCATTGTACAAAGGATAACTATCATCAGACATCCAATTTCCAACAAATAAATTGCATTCACCACTAAAGTTAGTATTTGTTCTATTATCTCCTGCATTTTCAAGAACAATTGGTTGTGGAAAAGAATTTGTATTGTAGAAATAACCAGACCCCATTGCCACAATAAACAACAATAATAAGGATCCAATTACAAGGACCATATTGAAAGAATGAAAAACCCAAGTTTGACAATGCTTCAACTTGCCCAAGTTCATATCTTAGGCGTAAAATGACCAAAAGAACTCAACTTCAACCTATTCACCATCTATATGAACACCAAGAATGAACATTAAGTTGTAAAACATACCTTCTAGCAACAGCCAAATCACGCTATATCTCAAAACAAAGATGAAAAATTAAGATTTTGAAGAGAATCTACTAAGCTAAACAGCTTTATAGAGCTGAGTATTAGCAAAAAAGAATGAGAAGTATAAAACTGTCAATGAATCTTGAAGCTTCTTCAGTTGCAGATGGTGATTAGGACATGCAGAGGAAAATATGGCTAAGAACTGAGGGTAACTTTGACAAAGATTCGTAAGTAACTGCAAAAATACTTCAATAGACAGAATAAAAAACCTACAAAAGGAATCAAATTGGGTGACCATTTAATTGCTGATGAAGAAAGATCATTCACAGTCACAAATATTGTGAAGAAACAGAGAAAAGTTTAAATATTTATATCCTAATAAGAAAAATACAAGAAGGGGAACAAACAAAATACTGATTGGGGTTGATGAAAAGTTGAAAACTTACTCATGTTTTACCAGGAATGGAGCAGTGCCACACCATCAAGTTCACTGACCCATCCGAAAGTGTCTCTGGCTTATCTACAAACCCCCAAAAAATAACCAAAATAACCATTCAAAAACAAGTAGTAAAATATACAATCAAAAACATAAAAACTGGAAATCAAGAAAGAATTTTTAAAATAAAAATAAAAACTAATATGGGGTAAATTTTGCGCCAAACTTTGCGCTCCTCTGCAAGACGGCCACGACGGGCAATACCTCCTGACATCATTGTCTTTCTCTTATCCCAAAAAATAGAAGAAGATAAGAAGCATACAATGCAATAACTAAACCTACAATACAGAAAACACATACTGGTAGAGAGATAGAAGTCGAAAACCGAAGAGAGAAGATAAGAATGTACTCACAAAGATTAAACTACCATAGCCCTAAAATTTGGCTAGGGGTTTCGACGATTTGAAGCAGCAACAAACTAAAGTTGACTCTTTCTGTCTCTTAGATGCCTTTGGAATTAGGAATAGAATGAATTTGGGGAAAAAATGGATGAATTGTGGGGCAGGAGGAAATAGGGAATGAAAAATCAAAATAGAACTTAGCAAAATAGCGGGTTCCCTTATTTGCTTTTTCAAAATGGGGGGAAATATTTTATTAAGAGGTTGGAGGGAAAATTTTTGGTGAAATTTTTTAGACTACACTTAGAAAGTGTAGCTTTTTGGATTGATAAATAGCAACGACTTGAAAATGTTGTAATATAGGCAAATAAGCGTTGTCAAATATTATATGATTTGGCAACACTTAATGAGCGTGGTATTTAGTGTCTAAAAGTACCCTTTTAAAGTGTAGCCTAAACCTCGTAGCCAAAAGTCGGAGACAAAGGCCACCCCTAAAAAAACGTTCTCTTAGATGCTTTTGGCAACACTTCTCAAGCGTTGTCTAAAATTAGTGTTGACTTAGGACAAATTTATTGTAGTGAGGTTAAAAGAAAATAATTAACCACCGAACTTGAATTTAAGTGTTGAAGACAATTTAGTGCAAAATCAGAAAAGAAAGACGGGTTGTGTCACAGAAAGAAGAAGTTGAGATTAAAAAATGTTGAAGGGAGAGAGATGAAAACAGTGCATTACAAGTTCCTAAAGGGAGAACAAAGATGAACAAAGGAGGAAAGAATACGATTCGACAGACACCCAACGCTAAGCCTGTATTTTCGAGAGGAAAAAAAAGTTCCTTTTCCCTTACTATGCAATATTCTATCTATATTTACACTATCTATCTATCTATATTCTATATTATTATAAAAGCATGAATAATTGAATTGTGTAAGTGAAAATGTTTATGTATGTCAAATCCCAATAACTATTCTTTGAACTTCTTAACCACCGTGGGGAATTGGAAAAAGTAAGTAAGTAATCCTTTTCGGTCTTTTCTTTGGATATTAAGGTTTAACTAGTAGTCATATCCGTATCCGCGCGAGGCGCGGTAAATATTAAAAAAGTATTTGTCACTTTGTTAATTTTTCGATGTTACATTTGGAATTATTACAATTATTTGATTATTCTATTCTATATAAATAGAATAGATATTGTGTAAATTTTAATAAATAAAATTTTCATTAAATTAAAGGGACTTATATAGTCATCAAATAATTTTTTCGTCATGTATTTTTATTTATTATATTATTCAATATTTAGTATAATTATATTGTTAGTAGATATTATGACACTTGTCATTATAACATTTCTTTGCCTCTCCTATTATATATAAATAGATATAGATTTCTTTGACTCGCCTATTATATATATTATATATTATATATTATATATTATACATATATTATATTATATTATATATATAGAGAGAGAGAGAGAGAGATTTTTCGTTTTTTATTTTAAAATAATTTTAAAACTCCAATTTGAAACTACTTCCCCAATTTGAATTAGTAATTCATTATTTTATTTTATTTTATTTTTTATTTTAAAACTCCAACTTGAATCTACTTCCCCATTTGAATGGGTAGTTTTTCTTCTCTTTTTTCATTTTTTTTATTCGTAATTTTTTTAATGCTTTTTTAAAAAATAATTTAAAAACTCAAACTTTTTTTTTCCAAAATAGAAATTCTTATTCAGCCAATTGTGTATGTTTACAACTGCTAATCCTTTTGGACTCTAGGATTAGTCCTCCATAGTCAATATTTATCCACTCAGCATCTCACCTATACATATCATCTACTAATCTGTTGAATCTACTTAGGAAAATTGTTTAGACTCTCTAATAGTTTCTGCCATTTATGATACCTCTGTCCTCTAATATGTAGTTGGGGGACAATTTCTCTTATCCTGTAGCCACTTTCTTTCTTTTCCTGCTAAAATCTTCGATTGTTCTGTGTATACAGTAGCAGCAAATAACCATCTCACCACGTCTTGCCTCGCTCTGCCTCCCTTTGTTCTTTTGGTCACCCAGCTAAGTTCTTCATCCCATGTAGATATTTGCTTAGGTTCACCTATCCACTGCAGTAATTTAGCCCATATCTGTCTTGAATAAGTGCATCCAAAGGACAAGTGTGAGAAAACTTCATCCTCTTTTGAGTTACATAAGACACATTCCTTTGGGGCATGAACTCCTCATATTTCCAGCCGATCAATGGTAGCCAGTCTTTGTCGAACTGCAAGACATGAACTAATGTCTTGGCAGTAGTTGTGTTCCCATATTAACAAGCTTCCAAGATACCTTATGATATTGTGGGCATAGAGATAGGTATGCCTTCTTGATGCTGAAGCCTCCCTGTGTAATGCATTTCTTCAGCTCCCCTGCACAGTCCTTGGCCCTATACCAGTTTCTTGCGTCAAAGATTTTTCTCACAAGCTAGCATGCTTGTTTAGGTATTGACGTGCTGTTTAAATCTCTGTTCTTTATGTAGAACCCATGAATCCACATTACCCAAAGAGTCTCCTTTTTTGTGATCACTGCCCAGAGGAGTTTACATATTGTTGCCTTGTTCCATGTGTGGAAATTAATAAGATTCAGCCCTCCAGCTGACTTGGGCATACACAACTGATCCCATGACACTAATGCCTTCCTCGATGCCTCACAACTTCCTGTCCAAAGAAAGGTTCTGCAAATACTTGTTAGTAGTTGAGCGACCTTATTTGGTAATAGGAGTACTTGAGCCCAGTATATTTGCACCTCAAACAAAACACTCTTAATCAGTTGCAATCTTCCACTATATGATAGCAGCTTAGTAGCCCAACATTTTATTTTTGATATCATTCTCTCAACTACTGGCATACACTGTTGTATGGTAAGTTTCCTGGAAGATAGAGGAACACCTAGATGGGTAATTATTTTTTATATATATTTATTTTTCATTATTTTTTTTATCATATTTAATTATATGTTATCCATATTTATTAATCCAAATAAAGTAATCAATTATATATATATAGTGATTTTTTATCTTATTTTATTATTTTTATTTTTTATATGTATATTATATATAAATAGATTTTTATATATTATATCCTTTTCTCGGTACGATTTTATTATGCAATATTTTATTTATCTATTTATATTTTATATTATTATAAAAGTATGAATAATTGAATAGTGTAAGTGAAAATGTTTATGTGTGTCAAATCCCAATAACTATTATTTCAACTTCTTAACCACGTGGGGAATTTGGAAAAGTAAGTTATCCTTTTCGGTCTTTTCTTTGGATATCAAGGTTTAATATGCCCACAAGCTTTTTCATTCTATTTCTTTTGTGAATGATAGAAAATGAGTCTTTCGATAATGATCTAACTACCTCCATTTCTATTACGGGCCGGGACATGTACATCTCCCAGCTTTTGCATTCACCGTCTTCAATTTTGGGCCCTCATATAGCTAAAAGTTTAACTTAATTAATATTTCTGGTTTTAGTGGTCTTAATCGATGAACATGATCTATGTGGATATACAATCTCAACTAAATTGGTATAATAACGCACCTCTAAGATATATTTCTCATTAACGAGAAGTTTTATTGTGTTTCTCACACAATTTGCATTAGTTGTGTGAGGCTCCTTTTTCTCTTACAAATTAAATTTGTATACCCCAAATTTTACACTTTTGGGTCCACAAAATCCGTGAGAAGAAAAAGATGTCTCATACAACTAGTGTCTGTTGTATGAGACACAAAATTAAATTTTCCGATAGAGTTTCAATATGTACAAGAACCAATCATACTCAATAAAGAAAGAATATGTTGATGTTTTCCACATATATGAGGCATCAGCAGCTAAAAGCTCAATGATATTAGCACAAATGTGTAGCTACAAAGATAGGTCTTCATTTATTTCCTGGCTGACTGTGACGACCCGACCCGTCGTCTCAGGAGTTACCGTCCCATTTCCCTTATTTTATGCTTCTTCATGTTTCATTATCAGTTTTTGGTGTGTTAGAGTTGATTTGGATTGGCTTTGGTAGAAAATGAGACACTTAGTCTCTTTAAGGAAGGTTTGGTTTGAAAAAGTCAACCGGAGGTTGACTTATGAGTTATAAGGCTCGAATGCAATTTCCGGTGATTCGGTTAGCTTAGGGGGTTGGTTTGTGACTTAGGAGTGTGATCGGAATTGATTTTGGAGGTCCAGTGTAGAATTAGGCTTGAATTGGCGAAGTTAGTATTTTGCCGATTTCCGGTTGATAGGTGAGATTTTGATCGGAGGATCGGAATGGAATTCCGAGAGTTGTTGTAGCTTCGTTAAGTGATTTTGGATTTGTGTGCAAAATTTCAGGTCATTCGGAGGTGTGTTGGTCGGGTTTTTGATCGAATACGTGTTTCGGAAGTTTTTTGAAGAACTTAGGCTTGATTCGATGTAATTTGATAGTTTTGGTGTTGTTTTTGGTGTTTTGATGATTGGAGCAAGTTTGAATGATGCCTTAGGACGGGCTGATACTTTTGGTTGAGGTCCCGGGGCCTCGAGGTGATTTCGGATGGTCATTGGGATGGATTTTGGAATTTTGAATAGCTGGTGGGTTGATATCTGGTATTTCCGCATCTGCGGAAAAAGGGCCGCAGAGGCGACTCCGCAGATGCGGTGAGGGCGTCGTAGGTTTGAAAGTTTGATCATGGGAGGAATTCCACAGAAGCGGTTATGGACCGCAGAAGCGGACCTGGAGGCAGCTGTGTAATTCCGCAGAAGCTTTTAAGAACCCCAGAAGCGGTAAATGTATCGCAGAAACGGAAATGAGGCCTGGGTAGAAGGGCTTAAAATAACATTTCATCCGCGAACCCAAACCCATTTTCCACCATTTTTGAGCATTTTGGGAGCTACTTGGGAGCATTTGAAGAGGGATTCGAAGGAGATTGACTGGAGGTAAGTTTTATGAGTTAAAAATACGATTATATTGTAGAATTATCCTTGAAACTTCTTGAGAATTTGGCTAAATTGGAAGAAACTAGGGCGTGGGATTTTAAGACTTTAAATTGGAATTTGAGGGGCCATTTGTGGCCCGAATTAAGAGTTTTTGGTATGTATAAACTCGTGGCGAGATAAGGAATCCGGTGATGTTAATTTTCTAATTTTTCTAGAAGTGGGCCCGGGGCTCGGGTTTTGCAAATTTTATGATTTTTGATGTTTTTCGATTCTTTTTGATTGGGTTATGTTCCCTTAGCCTATTGTGATGTATTCGCTCTGATTTTGGATAGATTCGATGCGCATAGAGGCTGATTTGAGGGGCAAAGGCATCGCGAGCTAGAGATTTCACCGAATCGAGGTGAGTAATGATTGTAAATGACATCCTGAGGGTTTGAAACCCCGGATTTGCATACCATAGTGCTGTATTGAGGTAACTTGCACGTCGGATAGCGAGCGTGGGGTAGAGCACTATTGGGGATTGTCACTTGGTCCATCCCGATTGATGAATTTACTGCGTATTTGACTGAAATTACTTGTTATCATCATAATGTGGGCTGATTGCCATATTTGGGCTTCGTGTCAGCTATTTGAATCCTTCGGGGATTGTTGTTGATAATTCCTCACTGTTTTAAATATATATTTGAACTCAGTCATGTGTTTTTCCACTATTTTAAAACTCAGCCAAGTTTACTATGCCTTAAACAATCGAAATGATATTTCTAAATATATTTTTGGGCTGAGCATCATGTTTTATTGTTGCCCAAGCGGCTTATGTGATTTTGTTGACTGAGTAAGGTCTAGGGCCTGTATTGTGAGGATACCTTTAGATCGGGTTGCACGGCGCAGTGGTGTTACACTGATACTGATATAAGGCCGAGGGTCTAGATTTGATGCCACGAGATGGCTTGATACTGCGCTTGGGCCGTAAGGGGCCCCTCCCGGAGTCTACACACCCCCAGTGAGCGTCGTCGACGTTAAATGGATCGGGCTGCACGCCGCAGCGATATATGGATCAGGCTGCACGCCGCAACGGTACCGGTACTGTTTGATATGTTTACCTTATTTCATTTGTATGCCACTATATGTTGTTTGTGCTTCTTCTTGCAATATTCACCTGTTGTTCTAGTATTATCTGAAACCGGGTGTGGTGCCCGAGAGGCGGACTTCTGTGCTTATCTGTACTTTTTTTTTTTTGCATTCATTTGCATAATTGTTGAAAAAATTATTTTCAAAAGAGGTTTTAAACTGAACTAAGATATTTCTAAAGGTTTTAAAGCTTCACTGCTTTCTCTCAAAGGGCTTTTCACTGCTTCTATATAGCATGATGGTTTGCTTTACGTGATTTCTTACTGCTCAGTTGTTATTTACCCTTATTACTCACTGAGTTGGAGTACTCACTTTACTCCCTACACCTCACATGCAGATGCAGGTATTTTTTCACCCGGTAGCGGGTCTTGGCTGATCAAAGGTAGAGCTATCAGGGTAGCAAGGTGACTGCCTGCATTCGCAACACCATTCTTCTCTTTTTTGGTTCATTATTCCGGCTTTGTATATTTTAGGTCTTGTAGTTGTATTTATACTCCGATAGATGCTCGTAACTTGTGACACTCCAGTTTGGGTTGTGTTGGGCTGTATTTTCGCTAATTAAATGTTATTAAGTCATATTTTTGCTAATCATTTATGCTTAATTGTTTTGAAAGAGACGAAATTAGTTAGTTGGCTGGCCTTGTCTTCACGAGAGGTGCCATCACGACCGGAGCGGGGTTTATATCATGACAAGTTGGTATCAGAGCCTTGGTTACTAAGTCTCACGAGTCATGAGCAGGTTTAGTAGAGTCTCGCGGATCGGTACGGAAACGTCTGTATTTATCCTTGAGAGGCTATAGAGCATTTAGGAAAACTTCACCTTCTTGAATTATTATCTTACGTCCTTGATTCAGCTTGAAAAGAAACTTTTGAAATTCCTTCCACACATTTGTATGCGCGCATGAGCGCTCAGTATCAGATGTGCCTTGAAGGCTTGTGATTCCCCAATCAAGGGGCGAGATGTAATCTCCTTGAGTTTATGTTGGGCCAGTGTGGAGGACTCGAGGCCGGATCTTTGCCTATGGCTTGAGCACTGAGGTGCTGATCGTGTGAGTAAGTGCTTTGAACTTATATGTTCGGTATTGTCCCTTTAGTGGAAGTTCCGGCTGGATAGCCATGTGATGAGTATGTTAGAACTGCAAGATGTATCTATGTAACTTGGTAGTGACGAAGAAGTCTACTGGATAATAGATGACCTGTTAAGTGTTCGTTTCCTATTGTGATTCGATGTGTAGCCCGAATTATGGACGCATGAAGAATCGTTTTGTGTCTCCTAATTAGGGAGTGGAGTGCACTTTATGTGGAGGTAGGAGTCCAAACTCAGGAACACTAAGTGGCTGTGTAATGTGTATGATGATGGAAGGTATGCAGAAATGTTAAATCGAGGCGAAGCAGACGGGTTATCTCCTACGGAGTGTTCTTAAGTGGTATGATTCTTATGTGTATGATAGAAGGTCTCATGTGTAATTGAAGGTTACATGTTGAAATTTGAGATTTCGGATTGCTTAAGAGAGTGGGCTTAACTGTGGTGTGAGTGAATGCTGGATGATTAGTGTTCCCACAAGCTTATGAAAGATTGAGTTTAGTCTCACTATGGTATTAAGGCAGCAATGGAGTATGTGTGTTATGAGTTGTTGGGAGTGTTTTGATCTATGGCTTTGAGCCAAGTTGGGGAGTTTGCTATTGATTAGCTAATTGTATGGTTATGTGCTATGTTGCTTCTGGTTCGAGGCATGCTGGCGAATCAGTTTTGGTTGTGGAAATTGAGCTGAGGATGGCACGAGTGAAGCAAAATTTTGAGAAAGGTTATATGGTGCTTCGTAGATGTTGTCACACCTCCTTTTTCGCTACTACAGCCCGTGAAGGGCATAATAAAGGAGTTTTTCCACTTTAAGGACAATCAGAATGGAATTTATTAATTTTTATTTCAGAGTCGCCACTTGGGAGATTAATGGTGTCCCAAGTCACCGATTGAATCCCGAACC
>MU750015.1:3877-15487 GCA_026770625.1 Nicotiana glauca | reverse complement strand
ATATGAGAATATTCGAAAGTGATGGGGTTGATTTTGCTATGTTTCAGATGACAAGTAGAGGTAGTGGAAAGATAATGTATTTACTAGACCAGTTGTGGCTCCGACGAATGATGTAGACGTATCAAGATATCACCTAATGAATCATGTTGGGTTTCAATGCACCTTGATGTCTGGATGATTTATTTGAGCTGTGAAGGTCAAATATTGTGGATTATCTGATGTTGTGACCTATGGCTGCGTGCCAAGTGAGGGGAGTCCACTATCAATGATCAAATTGCGGGGTCATGTGTTATACCAATTTTGGCTTGAGATGTATTTATGTGGTATTGAAAGGTTTTCCAAAACTTGTATATGATCAAGAGCTGAGATTTGAATGGGATGATGATGAGACTTGAGATATTCCCGCGTCCTTAATAATTCTACATTTCAGTATTAGCAGGGTCATGAAAACATATTCAGTATACTCGTAGTGCTTAAGTTAATCGCAACACTCGCGTGGGGCAATCATCTTTTAATGTACCAGTGGCATGAAATTTCCTGCAATGGTTATTTAAGTTATCCGGTACAGACTTAGTATGAGCAGTCGAACTGCGGATGGGTTGTTATGAATATGGTGATACTAGGAACATCTTGAGAAATTATCCTAGACTTGGGAGAGACATATTTCGTCAAAGCACTCAGGCTATGTGCCCCATTGCTGTTACTACTCCACTTACATAACCAACCATAGGTAGAGGTCAGGATATTAGAGGTGGAGGTGAGACTCCTAGATTTGGAGACCCAGTCCGTTGATATATTTTCTATGGTATGGTTGAGGTTGCTACACCAGACGGTATCGTTATAAGTACGGTCTCGAATTATTATAAAGTCAAAATTTCCTTAACTTGATTCGGTTTTGAGCATCGAGGAAAGTTCTCCTATTGTGCTCCACTTATGAGTGAGCTTCATAATTCTTAAATCTACATATATGAATACTTCTGTTGGGAGATTATATGGAGATAGCTATGCCTATCATTATGTGTTGGTCACTAAAAATAGCTGTGAGGTTAAAAGTGACTCTTGTAATCAATTCGATGAGTTTCATTTAATTTCTAAGTAATTGATTTCCGTTATAAATTATATGCCCAACCGGTAAGAGGGATCATTGTATGTTGTGATTTTGTTTAATCGAAATTATTTGAAAGAAGGAAGAAAGGAAATGGAAAATTTTAGTTGGCACAATGTGCAAAATACTTGTGATTCAGAGTTAAGGATGAGATCCTCACATTTTTATATGATATGAAATATTTAAACCGGGCTACAAGATGCGGTGGATGTTATATAACCACGAGGTCTTGGTGGTGAAAACTTTATGTGTTTAAATTCTCTTTTTGTGAAATTAAAATTTGTGTTGTAGAAATTGTAGGGAGTCATGCCTATTAGTCTTATTTGAAAATTCTTGTATGAATATTTCTGTGCATAATTTGCCTAATTGTATTGTAACTATTGACTTTGAGCCTATAAGGTAAGAGCCCATGTGGCGTTAAATTGTGACTCATTACTTTGGGTAAGTAATTATAAGATCCCCATGCCTTGTTGTTAGTAATCTGGAGGTTTGAAATGAAATTTTGTTAACATGAGGTTAATTGGTGATGTTGTAGTCTATTATGAACAACCATTAAGACTAGAGATGTGCTTAAGGTCATACATATGATGTGTTTTATGTCAAGATATCATTGTGATAATGGTGTGCTTGTAATGCGAAGACTAGTGTTATTGATATAAACTTTGTGGTGCGTTGTTGGGTTGTGGACATGTTGTTAGTAGTTGTTTTGGTGTTACTCTAACAGGTGGATAGGCCCACTTACAGGGGAGACTCTGCCGAAATTTCTAAAAAAATTGGGAGTTAGAAAAATTTGGGATATTGAGATGTGCAAAGAAAGAGATAAGTTACATTATGTATTTGAAGATAGACTCTACTTCTCATTCGGACGAATGACCCTAAGTGGGGGAGAATGTAATACCCCGTATTTGATGGGTGCGTAGGTACGAGTTGCTATAGCCAGTCGGGACTAATATCGTGTGTTGACGTAAAAACATCGGACCTTTCTAGAAATGATTAGAGTGTAAGAAATTTGGTCTTAAAGTTTATGAATATGGATAAAGGAAATGATCTCAATTGAAATGGTATCGCCGGACTTATTTTAAATGCGATAATATGGGATCAACCACAAATAATTGTGTAAAAGTAAAATCATCAATTTGGTAACTTGAGAATAATTCTTAGTACGTTCGAGGACGAGCGTTTGTTTTAGAGGTGGAGAATGTGATGACCCAAAATGTCATATTTAAATTAAATAATCATCTCGATGTTTTAAGACCTTGAAAAGAGGTATCAATAATTTTTCGACTTGCATGCGCAGTCCATATAATTTTTCAAAAGGTTTTTATGTGAAAAATGGATTAAATCGTGAACTAGAGCTTTAAAACTCGGTCAACATTTTGAGCAAACAAACCCGGATAAAAGCTTTTACCATTTTGGTAGTTCCGTATCGTGATTTGGGACTTGGTCATATAACCGAAATCGAATTCGGAGGTCCCTAGATCAAATTAGCGCCATTTAACGGAATCTAGAAATCTAAGGCTAAAGATTTCTTAGGTTTGACCGAAGAGTCGACTTTTTGATGTCGCAATCAAAATCTAGTTCTGAAAATTTTTATAGCTTCGTTATGTCATTTATGACATGTGTGCAAAATTTGAAGTCAATCGGACTTGATTTGATAGGTTTTTGCATCGAATATAGAAGTTGGATGTTCTTAGTTTCATTAGGCTTGAATGGGGATGTGATTCACGATTTTAGCATTATTTGATGCAATTTGAGGTTTTGACTAAGTCCGTATCATATTTTAGGACTTGTTGGTGTATTTTGTTGAAGTCCCAAGGGCCTCGGGTGGATTTCGGAAGGTCAACGAGTAGAAAAAGCTGCTGAATTTCTCTTTGGTAAGCTACTGTCTTTTTTTTACAGCATCATGTACAATACCACCTGAATAGCACCGTGTACACTAACCCTTGAGTAGTACCGTGTACAGTACTCCATGAACAGTACATGTACAGTACTCCGTGGACAGTCGTGAACAGTGCGAACGCGTGAACAGTCCCCGAAGTTTTTCTGGATAGAACATTAAGTCCTGAAAATGGGACACCTATTTTCAATTTTTACCGAATTGGAGCTCGGGAAGAGGCGATTTTCGGGAGATTTTCAGAGAAAACAACAGGGTTAAGTATTCTTAACTTAATTTTGGTTAGATTACTCAGATCTATTACTAGTTCTGGCATTTAATTGATGATTTTAATAGGGAAAATCTTGAAAAACCTTGTTGGTTTAATTTGAAGATTTGAGGGTCGAGTTGATGTCGGATTTTAGTAAAATTGGTATGTTGGACTCGTGGTTGGATGAGGTTTCATATTCCTTAATTTTTGCCGGGTTTCGAGACGTGGGCTCCACGGGCGAATTTTTAGTGCAATTTCGGATTTTTAATGAAAAATGTAAAATTTTATATGGAATTAATTCCTATAATTTTTATTGACTCAATCGAATTATTTATGACTAGATTTAAGAATTTCGGGCACGAATTCGCGAGGCAAAGGCTTGTTGAAATTTTGAATTGGTTGCAAAGCGAGGTAAGTGTTTGGTCTAACCTTAGCTTGAGGGATTAGGAGTTGTGTCTTATTTGCTGCATGTTAATTGTGGAGTACGACGTATAGGCATGGTGACGAGTATCTATACGTTGGTGTCAAGCATGACCGTGAGTCTTGTATTATAATTGTTATGACTCCGTTGTGGTTTATTGCGCTTCATATGTTATTATCACCATTGTTCCCTTGCCGGGATGTTTGTTTCATATTATTGTTCCCTTACCAGGAGGTTTGTTTTGATAGTATTGTTCCCTTTCCGGGATATTGTTGAAATATCATAGTTCCCTTGCCGGAAAGTTGTTATATTGCTTTTTTTCCCTTGTCGGGATTCCTTGTGATTATTGTTGGCTTGTAACTGGGAGCGAGTGGTACGCCTACCACAAGATATAATAAAATGGGAGCGGGTGGTACGCCTACCACAAGATATAATAAAATAGGAGTGGGTAGCACGCCTATCACAAGATATAATGAATTGTGAGCGGGTGGTATGCCTACCACAAGATATAATGAAATGGGAGCGGGTGGTATGCCTACCACAAGATATAATAAAATGGGAGCGGGTGGCACGCCTACCACGAGATACATGAAATGGGAGCGAGTGGCACGCTTGCCACGAGATACAGGAAATGGGATCGGGTTGGACGCCTGCAACAAGATGTGAAGAGAAATTGAAATCTGCCTTTGTTTTCCTTATTCTTATTAGTAGTTGGATTTTAATTCCTTTATAATTCTCTTAATAGTCTGTTTTTACCCTTTTTTTTCTATGGTCAATACTCCAAATTTCAACAATTGTTACATTTTTAACTCAATTGATTTCTCAACTAAATTTTCCTTAAACCATTTGAGGTTGTACTTTACCTAAAAAGGAATTTCTACTATATTTTGATTTATTGATTTCTTGTATTAAAGGTAATGATTCATTTGATATTGTACTTTAACTGAAAAGGGTATCTTCTTTATCAAATTATTTCTAAAAATAACTTCATCTTTTCTTATTGATTTCCTAATTGGGTTGAAAGTTGTACTCTACTTTATGTTAAGTGAATGAGGCGTCACAAAGTGACCTTTACTCGAAAGAATTATATTCGAAAGATGCTTATTTGAAAGATATTTATTTAAAGGAAATATATTCGAAATATATTCATTGAAAAGCATATTATCTTAGAGATTAGTACTTGAAGGATTTATATGAGAAATATTTATATTTGAAGGACTTGATAAATTGATTGCACTTGTATCTATTATTTGTTTAGAAACATTTATGGTGTTATTGTTGCATGCTATTTATATCACTTGTTGATCATTGTTGCCATCATTGTTATCTGCTTCCTATTATTTTTGTATGCTATATTGCACATGTTTATTTGGTAGTCTGGTCCTAGCCTCGTCACTACTTCGCCGAGGTTAGGCTAGGCACTTACCAGCACATGGGGTCGGTTGTGCTGATACTACACTCTTCACTATGTACAGATACTGATACCGGAGTGCTTGGACCGCAGTGAGGGTGTTGTCTTCAGCCCACACAGGCGACACGAGGTAGTCCTGTAGACGTCTGCGGGCCTTGGTATCACCTCCTATCTTTTCCTTTATTGTGTTTCCTTTACTCATTTCAGAAACAGTGTTCATTTTATCTTTGAGACTTTGTATGTAGTATTCTTAGACCGTCTGTGAAGCTGTGACACCAAATTCTGGTTAGAGTTGTATTTAGACTTCCGCAGTTTTGTATTAAGATAAGTTGTTAAATTTTGTCTTCCGCTTAATTATTTTTGCTATTTGCATGATATGTACTCATCACTGATAATAGTTTAAACTAGAAAAGGTTAAGTAATTAGGATAATTTGGCTTGCCTAGCTTTCACCAGTAGGCACCATCATGGCTCTCGAGGGTGTGAAATCCGGGTCGTGACAAGTTGGTATCAGAGCTCTAGGTTACATAGCTATCACAATTCAAAGACAAGCTTAGTAGAGTTTGAGGGATCGGTACGGAGACATCTGTATTTATCCCAGAGGCTATAGAGTTAGGAAAAGTTTCGCTCTCATTCTTCTCTATCGTGCGATTTTGTTCTCTCATTGCTAAATTGAAACCTCTACTCTTGTCCTTTCACGAATGGCAAAGTCACGTACCGCTTCTTCAGCTGAACAACAGAACATACCGGATAGATCAACTATGTCTTCAGAGGCTTTGCAGAGGTTGGATAGGTTTCACCAAGCTCTTCGATACCACCTTCAGCGGTGCATCTTTTGAGGACTCATGGGATTATCTTAACCGCTGCTATGAAGTATTGCAGAATGTGAGAATTGTCAAAAGCGATAGGGTTGATTTTGCTGTATTTCAGATTACAAGTAGAGGTAGTGGAAAGATAATGTATTTACTAGACCAGTTGCGGCTCCGACGGAAGAAGTAGACGTATCAAGAGATCACCTAATGAATCATGTTGGGGTTCAACACACCTTGATGTCCGATCTATTTATGTGACGACCCAACCCATCGTCACATGAGTTACTGCCCCGTTTCCCCCATTCTATACTTCTTCATGTTTCATTATCGACATTTGGTGTGTTAGAGTTGAATTGGATTGGTTTTGGTAGGAAATGAGACACTTAGTTTCTTTAAGGAAGGTTTGGTTTGGAAAAGTCAATCAGATGTTGACTTATGATTTAGAAGGCTCGTATGTGATTTCTGGTGATTCGGTTAGCTTCGGGGGATGATTTTTAACTTAGGAGTGTGATCGAAAGTGATTTTGGAGGTCCGATGTAGAATTAGGCTTGAATTGGCGAAGTTAGCATTTTGGCGATATCCGGTTGATAGGTGAGATTTTGATCTAAGGGTTGGAATTGTATCCCGAGAGTTGCACTAGCTTTGTTAGGTGATTTGGGATGTGTGTGCAAAATTTCAGATGAATCGGAGGTGATTTGGTTGGGTTATTGATCGAATGTGCGTTTTGAAAGTTTCGAAAGAACTTAGGCTTGAATTTGATGAGAATAGAGGATTTTTTGTGTTGTTAGATGCATTTTTATGATTGGAACAAGTTCGAATGAGGTATTGGATCATGTCTGTGTTTTTGGTTGAGGTCCCGGGAGCCTCGGGGTGAGTTCGGGTGGTGAAACGGAGTGTTTTGGAATTCTTGCATGTTCAAAGTCTGCTGGTATCTGGTATTTTCGCACCTACGTTATGGGACCGCAGGTGCGGTCATGCAAAAGCGGAGGACAAGACCGCAGATGCGAGCCTTAGGCTTGAGCAGGTTCCACAGAAGCGGAAGCATTGACCGCAGAAGCGGTCTCGCTGGTGCGATTTCTGGACCGCAGAAGCGGTCGTGGCTCTTAAGTGGAAAATCGCAGATGCGGTATAATGGATGCAGAAGCGGTCCCGCATAAGCAGAAACAGGACTGCAGAAGCGAAAAGGTGTGGTCAGAGGTATTAATTCTATCTTCGCGAATTTTTGAAAGAACTTAACATTTTCACTTCGGACTTGGAGGTTTTTGTGCGATTTTGGAGAGGGAGTCAAGGGACTTCATTGAGGTAAGGAATTCTGATCCTAAATCATAAATCTAATGTGTTAGTACATGAATTAAGGGTGAAAATCAAGGAATTAGAGATAAAAATGGAGGTTAGGTCATGAACTTAAGAGAAGGAAGAATGGGGATTTGAGGGGCCAATTGGACTCCGACTCTGGTGATTTTTGGATGTGTAGACTCGTGGCGAGATAAGGAATACTGCGATGTGAATTTTCTAATTTTTCGAGAAGTGGGCCCAGGGCTTGGGTTTTGCCAACTTTGTCATTTTCGATATTTTTCGAGTCTTTTCGATTGGGTTGTATTAGAAAAGAATATAGGCAATCAAGTTATATCCTCATTTCAAAAGTAGGATCGTGACTCTAACGCGACTATTGATAACGAAGGATTTTGACGCATTTAATACTCCTTCTTGCTTACACTTTGATTATAAATTCATAAAAAATAAGCCCAAAAGGCTCACAAGTTGTGCTTGATTGCAGGTTTGATCCACAAAGTGACTAAGATGTCAAAGATTAGCTCAAAAGGAGTGAAACTTGCACAAGTACCAAAGACAAGACAAACTCAGGCAAAGGAGGCCCAGTGCGGTCGCACTATACGTTGTGCGGTCCGCACTAGGAGGTTCAGAGACTTGGCATTTCAAGCTAAAAGCCTATACAATCGCACTACACTTTGTGCGGTCCACACTGGAGTCCATGCGGCCGCACTACCATTATGTGGTCCGCAGAGCCAAGGTTCAGAGAAGATGCAAAATGGAGCTTTCAAGCCAATACGGTCCGCAGTCGAGTTTGCGCAGACCACACTAGAAGCCTCCGCGGTCGCAGTCCATTCTGTGCGATCCGTGGAGCCTGGGTTCAGAGAGTCAGATTTTTAAAGTCAAGAGCCTAGTGCAGCCGCACACCATTTTGTGCGGACCGCACTAACCTCGCAGGGGCATTTTTTCCAGATTTTTCATCTTAGTATAAATAGAATCTTTTTCCATTTTTAGGGCACCAGACATTGTAATACAGTAGTGTTCCTTGTGGTTTTGATCAGATTCGACGCTCGAGGAGGTTGATTTGCGAGTCAAGGGAGTAGCGAGTTAGGATTTTGGCCTGCTTGAGGTGAGTAATCGTTGTAAATGATGTCCTGAGGGCTTGAAACCCCGGATTTGCACAACGTAGTGCTATGTTGAGATAAGACACACGCTGCATGATGAGCGTGGGGTCTGATATTGTTGGGGATTCAGACTTGGTCCATTCCGATTGATGAATCTTCCGTATTTTTGACTAAGACTTAATTAATATCATTGTAGTCTGGGCCAGTTGCCATGTTTGGGGCCTTGTGCCGACATGTAGAACCCTTAGGGGCCTTTGTACGGGTTGACCTCATTGTACTTGTTAAAAACATACCCTCAGTCATGTTCTTCACTATTAAATATAATATGAACCTGCTTTAGAAATTGGTAAATCCTAATGAGAATAACTTGTGGGTTGGGAACCCTGTCTTATCTTAGTGTGCCCGAGAGGCCAAGTATATACTGACCGAGAGGGGTCGAGAACCCCATTGTGAGGGTATTTGATATGTTATGGATAGGGCTGCACGCCGCAATAGTATATATATATATAGATCGGACGGCACGCCACAGTAGTATAGCGCTTGGGCTGTAGGAGCCCCTTCGGAGTCTGCACACCCCCAGTGAGCGCAATCGACTATTATTATTTTATCGGGATGCACGCTGCAGCAGTACACATATACATATATATATATATATGGATCAGGTTGCACGCCGCAGCAGTATAGTTATGAATTTGGTTATCGTGAGAAGTAAATAAGATGAATACTGGCTTAAAGGATTTTTAATTGACATTCTTCTTTCAGTTGTTGTTTTGATGTTCTTACTGTTTTAATATTGAACTGCGTAGTGTTTTTACGAGTTTTGTTTCTGTCAGTCATTATTTATTGCTATTACTCACTGAGTCGGAGTACTCACTTTACTCCCTGCACCATGTGTGCAGATACAGGTATTTCGGAGGCATAGTTTGAGCTTTCTGCTGCTGTCCAGATTATCACCGGAGTTATCGAGGTAGCTGCATGGTGTCCGCAGGTCCCGATTTCTCCCCTTATTCTCTTTATTTTCCGTATTCTAGACAATTCAATGTATAGGTTCTACTCAGACTTGTATTCGAGGTTCTTGACCCGTGACACCAGATCCGTGGGATTTGTAGTGATATTTTTCGGGTTTCTGCACTGTTTTATCTACTGTTACAGAGTTATAATCATGTTAATTAGGTATTAAATCACGTTAATTGGTAATAAATCCTACATAAGGGATTGAGAGTGATGAATTAGTCGGGCTTGCCTAGCATCATGTTGGGCGCCATCACGACCAGGGATTTGGGGTCGTGAAAATTTATTTGAGTTGTGAAGGTTAAATATTATCGATTATCGGATGTTGTGACCTATGTCTTCGTGCCAAGTGAGGGGAGTCCACTATCAACGATCAAATTGCGGGGTCTTGTGTTATACCAATTTTGGCCTGAGATGTATTTATGTGGTATTGAAAGGTTTTCCAAAACTTGTATATGATCAAGAGCTGAGATTTGAATGGGATGATGATGAGAGTTGAGATATTCCCGCGTCCTTAATAATTCTACATTTCAGTATCAGTGGGGTCATGAAAACATATTCAGTATACTCGTAGTGCTTAAGTTAATCACAACATTCGCGTGGGGCAATCATCTTTTAATGTATCAGTGGCATGAAATTTCCTACAATGGTTATTTAAGTTATCCGGTAAAGACTTAGTATGAGCAGTCGAACTGCGGATGGGTTGTTATGAAAATGGTGATACTAGGAACATCTTGAGAAATTATCCTCGACTTGGGAGAGACATATTCCGTCAAAGCACTCAGGCTATGTGCCCCATTGCAGTTACTACTCCACTTACATGACCAACCATAGGTAGAGGTCAGGATATTAGAGGTGGAGGTGAGACTCCTAGAGGTGGAGACCCAGTCTGTTGATATATTTTCTATGGTATGGCTGAGGTTTCTACACCAGACGGTATCGTTATAAGTACGGTCTCGAATTATTATAAAGTCAAAATTTCCCTAACTTGATTCGGTTTTGAGCCTCAAGGAAAGTTCTCCTATTGTGCTCCACTTATGAGTGAGCTTCGTAGTTCTTAAATCTATTTATGAGTGAGCTTGCACAAGTTTATTTGGTAGTCTGGTCCTTAAAAGGAATTTCACTTTGTTATTTCCCATAAACCTATGCAATATAGCATACAAAAATAGTAGCATACAAACCTGTGCTATTATTCATGTGCAATATAGCATACAAAAATAATAGGAAGCAGATAACAATGATGGCAACAATGATCAACCAGTGATATAAATAGCATGCAACAAGAACACCATAAATGTTTCTAAACAAATAATAGATACAAGTGCAATCAATTTATCAAGAACTTCAAATATAAATCTTTCGCCTATAAATCCTTCAAGTAATAATCTCTAAGATAATATGCTTTTCAATGAATATATTTCGAATATATTTCCTTTAAATAAATATCTTTCAAATAAGCGTCTTTCGAATTTCGAGTAAAGGTCACTTTGTGACGCCTCATTCACTTAACATTTTCACGACCCGGATTCCCCACCATCGAGAGTCGTGATGGCGCCTACTGTCGGAGCTAGGCAAGCCAAGCATTTAAACATTTTCTGATAATATCCCAACAATAATAATTATAACAATGTCATTTAAATAAAAGCGGAAGTCTTAAAAGCATAGATAACTGAAAACCAAATATGCGGAAGTTCATTAACATCTCTACCCAGATCCGGTGTCACTAACTCACGAACTACTAAAGAGTGCTTAAAATAGGTCTGAAGAGAAGTACATCAATGTTTGTCTCGGTAGAAGGAAAACAAACTAAGAACATAGAAGGGACTCCGGCCTGCGGACGCCAGCTAGCCTACCTTGAATGTCCCTGGACTGAAAACTAGCTCCCAGAATGCTACTGCTACTCGAATGCTGCTCTAACACCTGGATCTGTGCAAAAAGATGCACAGAGTGTAGCATCAGCACAACCGACCCCATGTGCTGGTAAGTGCCTGGCCTAACCCCGACGAAGTAGTGATGAGGCTAGATAGGACTACCAAATCAACCTGTGCAGTTCAATATATCTATATATGCAATAAAAGGAAAGAACACATAAATCAAGCAGCTAAGAGGGAGGGGAGCATACTATGGGGGAGTACAGTCCGGATATAAATTCAGCAATTTAAGTAAGGAACAGGGCAATAACAATAATTAATGAGAGCAGGAAAAGCAACAGTTGCACGGCATCAACCTTCGTGCTTTTACTCTTATCCTCACCAAAAGCAATCAAGTAAAGTGCACGGCATCAACCTTCGTGCTTTCCCTCACATAACTCTCA